>NDXB01007325.1:77330-166258 GCA_002631895.1 Agapornis roseicollis | reverse complement strand
GGGAAAAAAAAAAAAAAAAAAAGGAGAAAAAAGGAAAAAGCAGAGCTTACATAAGCAACAATAAATCAACTGCACCTTTCAGCCAAGTTGAAAATGAGACCAACCTGGTGGTAACACAAGATTTCCAAAACTGTACACTTAGTGCTTAAAACCTTAAAGCAGAATCGGTACCATACTGCCAACAGAATGGTTTCTATTTCTCAATTCTGTCAAAACCTCCTTTCAAAAATATTTTGCAATAGTAAGGTAACAACTCCTATCCTTTACATGCAGTCACCCCCTCACACACAGTCTTTGTAAAGTGAAAGAAAATCTTAAATATACAAACTGAAAACATGGACAATAGCTGCTCTTAGCTTTGTTTCTGTTTATAGTTATGCCTAAAGTTTAAGGCCTTTCCAAGCTAAAGCACCTATTACTTAAAGCACAGTAAATTTTACCACAACAATGACAGTTAGAAGACAGTGTCCTAGATGGCAAAGATCATGTTCCAGAATTTTCAGCTCCAATCCAAAAGGACTTGGGAACACTGCAGTTAACAGTGTACTTCAGCTCCTAACAGAAAACTTTCTTTCTGTAATGAATATGAAAATACAAATATTTTTCACTAAACACTAATTCTCGGTACCAAAATTAAGAGGCACATTTTCATAAATTGTGTTACCTAGAAGTGAAAGTTGAAAATAAATAATGATTTTCTTTTTTAAAAAAAAAAAAAAAATCAAACTTCAGCTTCCCTAAGATTCTTGCATTAAAATCATCAAAACTGAAACACCAAACTATGCTCTTGAAAGGATGGTGACTTAACTTTTTTTTTCTCCCTCGGCTTTCACATGTCTAGATATCTGTCCATTTACTATAATGACCGATTACAAATCACATGACTATGCTGTTTCTGAGCCAAAACAAAGTCCATTCACTATTTATTTTGTTTTTCCTATCCTGCTGCACAAGTGTAATTAGACAGAGTCTTAGAGATGACAGAGCAGCACAGTCATCTTGCATATATCTGTGTAAAGTAAGACTGTAGAGGGGCAGGGAAAGTTTGTTTTTTCCTTTAAACTATAACTATATAGAGTGTGGCATTTTACAGTCCCTTCTGGGCACTGAGTTAGTTTATAGATGTTAACATCACTGAGAATAGCAGCTGGGAAAAAAAGAAAAGGAAATAAAACATTTTGAGTGACAGCAGCCATTAAAAGATTCAGACAGCACAAAGCCCATCTTTGTAAAGAATTCTAATAAATCAGTTAATGGAGCCATCTTCTTCTGAATTCCAAACAAACGATTATCTTACTTCTAAATTAGTTTGAACCACTATCTGGTATGATCTTCTAATCAAAGTGAAAGCTTCAGAACATTTGTGTTGTTCCTATCTTAGTTTCAACCTGAATTCAAGACACTTAAGTGGAAACACACTGACCTCTTTACATTTTTAATGCAGAAATGCTGTACAGCCACCTGTTCTGACTCAGCATAGTAAAGGACTTCATTGTCATTCTGACACACTGAACCTAATGACACCGCTTCAACTCAAACATGCCTTTTCTAAATTAACCCAGTTTTAATCTAAAGGCTTGAAAAACGAAGAATCTTTGTTAGCTTGTGCTTTGACTCCTGGATTTTCATGACTGATTTACAAAGGTGATTCAATTATACAGTAGTACTTCGTCCCAGAGGATACTGAATGCACTTCACTAACTAAATGAAGTCAAAAGCTTTCTAGTTACCCTTTTCAAAGAAAACATTGGTAACTGCTTAACAATTCAGTCACTGGTGAATTTGACTCTTCAGACTGCTGCAAATTTCAACAAAATAATCATTCCTATTTGCCATTCTGCTTAAGAGTGTAAAGTAAAAACAAACAAACAAAAAAAAACCAAACAAACAAAAAAAACACCACTCACCAAACCCCAGATGTGCCTGTATAATTTATATGCTCTGGTCTTTTACACTTCTTCCACTCATTGTAGCAAAGACTTTATTTGCTTTAAGACAAAGAAATACACCATGATATTTTAAAGAATATGGCAATAGGTATCTTCATCATGCTGGATGAAGCCTGGATATTTTTCAGTTCCACCAAGAATACCCCTCTCCTTCTCCCCTCATGCCTCAACCAAACCAAATCAGCCTGGATGAAAGGAGACTTAAGTGCTGCATAATGCAAGATGACTTACAAGTGCTGCATAATGCAAGACGACTTACTGCGGGAGGGAGGTGGGTAACAAGCTTCCCTGCTGCTTTTCCCAGAGAAAGACAACAAAGTCTATGTATTGACATTGGCATATTGAAAACATTTATGAAAACCTTTGGTTTCTAGTTGATAAAGATACATACCCCTATAATACTCAAGCCTTTTAGATAGTCCTGGCGTGGTTGGGCTTGTGGCACACAGCCTGCTAAAACCACTTTCTTCTTCTCTTGTTGGGCTTTCCTAAAGAAGGACAGACAGTGTGTTAATATTTTCAGCATTGATCATTTTCAGCTTCAAAGTTGAAGTTATTCTGCATGAGACACAGGAAAGCAACTACGATTCCCAAATCAGAAGTAATTTGTCTGAACCCCAGGCATAAACTAACACACCAAAAAAATCCCATATATGAAGCTATCAGGCCACAGCACACATGGCTCAGGTCGAAAAGTATCTACAGAGACTATTACCACTGTTTTATCTCAGACAAAAGTACAACCTTGAAACCTTTATTTGTCACACTGATAGCAGAGAATCTGGTCAAGAAAGATGGAACAGAGATATTAAGCACAATTCAAGAAAACTTACACAGAATGGAAGGGAAAGCCAACACAGATAAGAAACTCTAGCTCACAACACAAGCATTTATGTAGCACCAGTCAGAA
This sequence comes from Agapornis roseicollis, assembly GCA_002631895.1. Lineage (NCBI taxonomy): Eukaryota > Metazoa > Chordata > Aves > Psittaciformes > Psittacidae > Agapornis > Agapornis roseicollis. Next base: position 163,399 of record NDXB01007325.1, on the reverse strand, counting down.
AGGACCAGTAACATCAAGTCTTCTGATGTTTACTTGAAAATGTCTATTTACTTCTAAATGTGCATTTACTGAAAAAAAGGTTAAGTAACTGTTTACTTAAAATCGTATTGAGCATTTTCAAGCTTTTAACTGCTTGCCTTTGGCAGAGAAACATTTGTCTGGATATTAACTCGGAAAATTCCTTAGCTTTGATACTACCTTAGCACCAAGTAGGAAACCAAAACACTAAGATTAAATGGCTTAACACTGTTCATTTTGTTAGTAATGTTTTGACTCACTTTGAATTCAACACTGAATATCAAGCCATCACTGAATCTTCAAACTACAGGAAGCCCTGAACAAAACTACCAGCTGCATACAAAATAGTGAGATGCAAAACCTGCTTGTGCTCACTAAACTTCGAAGATCATCCATTAACACATTAACCCAACATGACTACTGCATTATAATGTGCAAACCAGTGAAGAAAAGCAGCACTGAATAATTTTAGCAGAGTTGCTAGGTGTGACATATTATGGGTTGCTTTACAAACTATCTTTCACAGTAGCATGCTGTGTCACAACCTCCTGGCAGACTTCTGTCAAACTAGAAACCTTGTAAATTCACATTTTCTCCAGCAATGTATGGATTCATGAAGTGTTTACTATTATGTTGGAACAGGCTAAGACATGTCATAACATTTTTCAGAAAAACTATCTTATCCAAGACACACAATTGCTTAGACAATTTCATACTCTTCAGCTTGCTCAAGCTGTCTCCAAGATGAATGCACTCAAGAAAGACACGTTCAACAAGTGCAGGGATGCAACACTGAGTATCTGGAGATCACCAGCAAATGCAAATTTAATGAAGAGAGAAAAAATGACAACAACAACAAAAAAACCCAAACCAACGAAAAACCCACACAAAAAGAAAACCAAACCACATACGGTTCCACTACGCACAATTTTCACTTCATACTCATAATACGAATTTATTTACAAATTACAGCTCAAATGAAATCTCACAAGATTACACAAATTGTAGTATTAAAGGAGATTACAGGTCATCCTACCAAATACCTGTGTTAGCACAAAAATGAGATATTTCAAATGAAAAAATAAATATCCTATACACAGACAAGTGTGAAATAACAGGAAAGTTTATTATGCCTGTTACCTCATATGTAACATCACTGCAGTTAATCCCTAAAAAATACTTGATTTTTTTTTTTAGTGGGACTTTCAGGAAATCTTCAGACATTCATCACAGACAGCTGTATTGGTCCTCTACTTGCATGCTAAGGTGTGTAATATAAATGCAGACCCTTTCATTTCTTCCTTGATAATATTTCTATGGATAAAGAACTATGATGAAATGCTGATTTATTACAGTTTTTAGACAGGGAACCTAGCAACAAGTGTCTGAAATCTGCAATTCTTTTTTTCTTTTCTAAGAGTCTTGTGAAAACTTCAGAGGTCACCTACTTCTACATATCCAAGTGAAAAAACAACCACTTCTTGCATTACCTAAAAATGTCACATAGCACCATGTGACACTCCACTAGCTCAAAGGACAAAAATCACTACTTAAATAGTCTTAGAGACTCAACCTAATGCCTTGAGGCAAGACAATAAGACCTGTCTCCAGCAAACAATGCACACATCCCTAGGAAACTCTACATCTGGTATAATCTGCTGCTAGCAACAGCCATCTCCATCTACTTGAAAACCTGTGAGCACTACAGAAGAAAAAGCTTTTATTCAAACCTTTTTATCCGAGGTAAAAAAAAAAATAAACAACGTTTCCCTTGACACATTAAATGGCATTTTAATGTTATTTCACAGCTTTAACATTTTGCCATATCTTCTGGGACTATAACTGGAGCAAGGGGGGAAAAAGTTAAGCTGAATATTCTCCATAATAAGCATTGCCTTCTTTTAACTTTCCTAAAGTTGAGCAGGTCTCCACAGAATAAAGAATTTTGTACACTGAGATTTTTTTGCTTTAAAATGCAATTAAGTGGAAATGTCAGAACTAAATTTTCAATCAGTCAATTTTCATTACATCCATAATACACTGTACAATCCATGAAACCCACCATAAGTGAAAAACCATTGTAAGAAAATTATGGAAATTTTTGCTTCATTATTAAGCCGCCACTTCTCTAAATATGCATTCCAGTACTATACTGTCACCTCCTTTTAGTATTGTTTAATGAGCCCTACTCATATTAACAAAAGCCTACAAAAATTATCCTTCAAAAATCTAGTTAGCACAGCAATTGTATTAGAAAAGCCTTTATCCTTCAAAAACATGAATAGTGATGAGAATAATACCTCATGGAATCTAGTAGGTGGCATGAACAAATACATCTTCCCTTTTAGATACCCTTTATATTTTCAATTACATGAACCTTACCTTGAACTTTCAATTTAATTGACTCGGGACACATTTTCTAGAAATACACTCTTCTAAAAAGTGCCCGCACGATACACATCTGAACAGACATTTTATTAGAGCAATTCTTTTTAAAAGAAATGAATTATTTGAGCTACTTCCTAAGTAATGGGTGGGGAAAAAAAAAAAAAAGAAATGAGAAAAACAGGGGCATAAAAAAAAGGCCGCATACAGCAGAGGACTCATACAAGGTCTGTCCTGTGATTTTAGATTATACACCATTGCAATTCCATTGCATGGACACTGTCATTGCAACCATCAGTATATTATCAATGAAATATGTTCAATGTATTCTGCTTTTTACAAAGCAAATGTGAGAATGCAACTGGGATGGGGAGAAACTTGTTTACATGCGATTCTACTTGTGTTGCTAGGAATCAAACTGCAAGATTCTGCTCACAATCTTATGTCATACGTTGTTGCATGACTTCTTTACTTTTGATTATTGAGCTCACAGAAAATTTGATTGCTAACATGACACAGGTAAATAAATATAACCCAGGCTTCCAGAAAAGTCCCCTGCAAGTGCCTGCTACATCAGCACTGTGTGTACGGCAGCAGTGCTGGATATTATGGCAGCCAGTGCAGGAAGCTGCAGTACCACCTGCACCACTTTTTCATGACTCACAGTTATTCAGAGTGGAATCACCACAGAAAAGTTATGGAGTTCTCCCTGAGGTTCAAAACCAGGGAAAACAATAAAAATAAAGAAAAAAGCAAAAGCAGAAAAGATGGGTCATATTCAATGGAAAACAATCTGTGCCATCAGAAGTAATTAGTAACTCACTCTGCTAGATAGAAGCAAGAGAAGCCAGATCATCACTGCTCACCTGCTTGCCTCCCTCTTCAGAAGTGGAGCTGCTTTCAGAGAGCAAACATTAGTACTCATCAAGGTATTCCAGCAGCACAGGAAGGCATGGCAGGCATCTGAAATCAAAAGCTGTCTGCTCTGTAAGAAGCAGAGCTGGCAAACTACAGGCTGGTCATCATGCAAGACACAATTTGCAAAGTGTTGTTCCTACTAGACAGGTAACAATTGGTCATACTCTCAAGTAAGTTTTTGCATCAGTGAGCTACATCCACCAAACACAGTACTCCTCTGCTCATTACTGTACCAGCACAATCCCTGTGACATTCACCTAAGATGTATATAGTTAAATATAATTCTGTAATGCACCAGTGTAGTCTATTCATGCCATTCTCACAGCTTTCTATTACACAAAATCCGCAAGACCCCTTCTCAGGTATTTTAGAAAGGTGTGAAGCCATAAACCAACAAGAGGCTTGTGCCTAGAAACACTGGAAGAAATGCTAGTATACATGAAGAAGTTCTGCTAAGGCAGCTCTAGCTGAATGCAGTATGAGCTGGGTATATGATGAGATCAGGCAGCCAAAGGTTATAAAACATAAAACTGGAGGGATACTACTTCCCAGGCTATAGAAATAATAATATGTCATCTCTGGGGAAAAATAATTGCTATTTCACTACAGATTCAAATGTGTGAAAGATCTTCCAACCATCTCACCTGCTGAATTAATCAGTAAGAAGTCACAAGTTTTAAAGGGAGCCCAATATCCCTGGAATGAAAAGACAGTGCCTGAATAGCATCTGGAATACATTCTTGAAAATCCATAAAATCACAGCTATTTTCTGTTTGAAAAATTACAAATAGTAATTTAACTGTGGCTTTACAGGTTTTGAGCCAATCTAATGTCTCGTTACTACCCAAAGGCTTGCTCCCAATCCTCCCTGTCTCTTATTACCACTCCTACCTTTCCCCAGTTACCCCTCCTCCTTCTCACTTCTGGCCATCTGGTATCACTCCTTTGCTCGAAGCTCTGCAGCTCACTGGAGCATTCCAGGGCCCCAGTGAACTCACTGACACAGAAGAAACCTATGGAGCTGGGTTTGGGGGTATTTTATTTTATTCCATTAAGTTACCTCATGGGAGAAGGACTACAGAGAGCCAAAAGAGAGGTCAAGGGAAAGCTGTTGGGAAAGAAATGGAAAAAACAAAAGAACATGGGAACTCCCTGTTTCATCAATGGTCAGTTTGACAAGTCTTATGAAACGTTGGATGTCACAATATGCTGACCAGCATGACTGAATAGAAAGCAGTAAAAGATGTAAGAAACCCATACACATGCTTCTGAGGTTAGGGACAGCCCCATAGTCAAAGGCATGTGGAAAACCTGAGGAAACATCCTTAATTAGAGCAGAACTACTTGAATCTACTTATGCCTGTCAGCTTCCTTGTACACTTCCCATAGCCCTCAAAGAATTACAGTATTTTCCTTGTGAGATATGTGAAGATGTAAAGCTAATTTGAGGCTGGCTTATGCTAATTACTGTAATTTACTAAATTGCTCTTTGAGGACCAGCCTAACAAAGCAGCCTTCTAGTTACCATGCTGCATCCTCTGAACTTGTCTCCTTTGGTAAAATCCATTAAGAAACAGGTACATACTCAAGGTGAAAAAATAAGGTGCCCATTGTCCTCCTGAGAAAAGCAAGCATGTTTTATCTGAAAATACTTCAAATAGACATAAATGCTTGTTCCACCAGACTCCAAACTGACGTTGTAAAGATGTTCTCCAAGCAAAAATAAACAAACAAAAGCACAGAAGTATCCTCCAACAGAGCTTTTCCTAGGAGGTGAAATGTGAGATCTCAGAATAAGCCCAGGACTCAGATGTTACATACCAAATTATTCCCAAATTTCTGAAAGCACATACCTGAGGAAGACACAGTGTCTTCTATCTAGATTTGGATATTCACAGTATCTGTCTGAACAGATGTTATGCTACTTGTACCTTATCCACTCAGAAAAAAATGCATTTGAATGCACTACTCAAACTTCTGCTCTTCACAAATGCAACAGATCCATCCAGGCTCTTGCAGTAAACAGTTACGTTCATCGCTCCAAAACGATGGGTTAGAGCAGCTTCCAAGCTACGGGGAATTTTCCCAATGCAGTTTATGGCATTAGCTGTAATATCTTGAATTGAATTTTGTCCTTTCTCTTTAGCTTCTACCACTGCTTTCCTCCTTCAAGTGCAAGCATTTTTTGCCTTCATTTTCCTACTTCAAAAAAGACTTAATTCTCTCCCTTCAAACTTGAAAATTTAATCAAATCTGATTTTATGTTTGCATATGTAGATGGACTGTTTAATCAGATATACTTGGTTTCAAAACCAGTGAAAGGAAATCTGCAAATTCACTTGGAAAGGGACATTAAACTTATGGTAGATTGAAGAAATGGAAATGAAAATCATTACAACGAACTCTTAAATAACCCATTTGACTCTTATCCTATTCTTCTGTTCTTTCTACACATATTCCTGTAAGAACTGTAATATTCTATTCTATTATTTGTGGTCTATCTCTCCTGTATGTTTTGTTAGCTGACCATTCATTCTACTTCACCTTTCCAGTCTTCCCACTCTTAGTTCAACTCATCATTTTAAAGATAAAAGAAGTACAGTTTAGGGCATACTATTATTTCAATTAATTTGTGAAATACTACACTGCATCTCAGGTTCCAAGTCCAGGCAGGCTTCAAGTTACATACATGCACGGCCAATGTTTGTAATGTAAACCCTTGTTGATACAATGGCTAAAAAATGAAATTAGGGTTGAATGAAAATTAAACAACCTGGGTTTTTTTTTCCCCTCAGAGGTGCAGTGTGTTTCTCAGTAACAGACTACCTACAAAATAAAAACAGTATCACCAGAAGAGGCTGCTGTTCTAGGAGCTATTATGAGCACTTTTAATTTTATTTAAGTATTTCACACCAGGAAAACTTTTCCATCAGGTAAAGAAGGTCAAAAATCTAAAAACGAAAGGGTGCAGAATTGACATGGTCTAAACACACAGAGCTGTACCTCGTACTTACAATGTTGTTCTACTGACTCACCAGAACAAAACCTCTGGAGATCTCTATGCTGTACCTGACATGGGACATTAGGATAAAAAGTCAAGGATAACCAAGGAGCTAAGAGTCAACTCATTTTCTATGGAACACCGTCAGGGCAGCTGAAGACGAAAAGTCACAGATAGGAAGGGCAGCCAAAATTCTGATCATCTAGGCTTTTTGTTATTCAAAATCAGGTAGCTATGACTATTATATGAAAGGGGGAAAAAAAATATCTTCAAGAGCCACTAAATGCAGTTTTTATTATGTGTGCACACAAGGCTGCCAGAAACTATTCAAAAAAGAAAAAGGGAACAAAAATCAGTGAGGCTATTTTTCAAACAGAAAGCTGTATTGACTGTTTCCATCATGGAAATGTTATGCGAGCAGCCACACTGTGCCTTGTTTTTGTCAAGAATTCTGCAATAGATAAGGACTATAGAATGACTGAATGAAACAGAAATGAGTGACACACAACAGAGCAGAAACAAAAAAGGAGGCTTAGCTCCTCAATACTGGAACCTTCATACTGTCCAAATTGCGCTGCATCACACATTTTTATTAACCTTTTCTTTGTTTTTAAGTTTATTAAACTCTTTCAGTAAAGCCTGGTAAATTCTTCCTAATCTAAAGCCATGAGAACCAGCTTATTTAATTCCTATTCATGATCATAGTACCTGCATATCAATCTAAGTAATAACTTACATATTATACTGTCTCTTATGCTGCTTAACTTTGGCCTTTTAGAATTAGGGAAATGTAGGTTGAAAGGACTTCTAGAGGTCACCTAGCCTAACCTAACCTCCTGCTCACAAGCGGACTACTGACAACATCATTGACTAACCAAGGCTGGAAAACTTGTTATTTCTTCTGGTCCAGTCAAGAAAAACTTTGTTCTGTAATCTTTGCAATTGTCCTTCAAGTAATTACAGGCCTCTGTCAGATTATCCACTAGCCTCCTATATGCACTCATGACAACCTGACCATTTTAGCAGCCTTCCACAGGACCCGCTTGTCTCGTCATGTCTCTCAACTGACCCACCAACCCCAAAATACAGTAACCGAGGTGAAGCCCCACCAAGTAAATAGGAAGAAATGCCTTTCCTCAATCTTGTTGCTGTATGTTTTATTCACAACTGAGTGACTCGTGACAATGGCTTCATGTTTCTTGGTCCTCCACCACATATCTCACATTCTTTGCAAAAGGCTACTTAGCCAACAGCCTTCAATAGATTACAAAGCTGTGTTAACTAACTCTTCATTAATAGCTTCCGTTTCTCATTGTTTTATACCACACCTAAAAGAGCGGTAAAGATGCAAACAGTTCTCCGTTGACTACAGTCTGACATACACATTTGTTGGACAGAAAAATCTAGTTTCTGTATTGTAGAAGCACTAGGATGCTCTACCACTCACAAAATCATCACAGATACTGAAAGCAACAGACTCCTACACTGTTTTCACTTGATGCTTTACAAGGGCCTTGCACCACATGCAACAATACAAACTGAAGAGATTACTATTTTATTTTCTTCAGAGACAGAAGCTTTGAGTCTGTGGTTAAATGTAGAGATTCAAAAATGTATGACAATTATTCAAGAAGCTAATACTGCTTCTGAAGAAATATTATTTTGTCTTTTTCTACTCAGGAGTTTTTAAACACATTATCAAAACAGAAAAAAAAAATTAAATTCCCAGGTGACTTGAATGACAACTGCACTTTGCTTTTGCCTGTACAATCCCTGGACACAGTTGTCACCGATGCTTAAGCATGGGAGGGGAGATGATGCTATTAGATAGCAGGAAGCACAAAACTTCATCAAGCACTGCAAGATGGCTTGAGTGCAAGATGGCTTTAGTGCACTCCTACTGCGAGGTGGGACTGCATCTGTTTGCCACTAACAATTTATGCAGCACTCTTGCTTCCATTGTGGTTTAGGCTTTTTGATGTGTATGGCTGGGAAAACATTTGCACAGGGAGTGCCTATAAAATGAAGATACAAGTGTAGAAGTAGCTCTGAGAAACTAATACCAGTTTTGTCATCTAAATTAGCTCAAAATGTATTATTTAAAGAACTAAAAATTCTAACTTGTATCAGAGTTGAAGGGGTAATATATCTAAGCATAATAACTTGCCTAAGAATGTTCTTAAAATAACCAAGATATCATTCAAATAGTTTTCACAATAGATATTATTTCACAAGTTTAATACACTAACAGGCATTTCACAGGGATATTAATAAATGCATGGGCTCATGAAAATTTTAGGTCACATGCATATCTGTAAGGTCAAAACAACTTAAAGGATTCAAACAACAAACATAGTTCCTATGCCTTAACACATCATTTCTAACACACAACAATCCAACCTGGCTTGGATATAAATATACGCACTTGGATATAAACATATGTACACACGCAACGATTAATTTACTCTAGAAGCTCTATTTCCTTTTTATTTTCTTCTAAATTTCCCATAAACTTCAATTCTCACAGCTTAATACCACCATTCTAGAGCACCTCTTTAGCTTTACATACGCATAGAAGGAATATTGAAGAACAAGCAGAGTAATGTCAAGAGAAAGGTCTCATTGCAGTATGCTATTGATTAGCGGCTTTCTAAAAATAACAATCTATCATGAGAGTAATGGGTAATTTTTAAAGCTTGCATAGGACTTGCAAAATAAAATGAGCTAGGTGCTTTAAAGATAAAGTTTTCATAATGATCTTTAACCTTTTTATCTCCGTTCAGTTTCTGATGGATCACACACAGGTCTGTACAAGAAATGGAGGCAGATTCCAGCTGCCTGTTCCTGGGGCTCTCAAACGTCATTTGCATAAGAGATTCATGCTCTTATTAATGCTCTAATGAAAAAGGCCTTCAGGATTAAAGCCATCCCCCTGGACTTCAGACACATAGTAAATTCATGCAAAAGTTGTAACACTCAAGTTTCTCTACAACATATAAACAGTTGGTTATAATAGCATCACCAACCTCTACACACCTCTAAGCAATATTAATTGCTCAAGTAGCACTTCCTATACAACCACTTCATATTTTTAATTCCTTTCTATTTTTAATACATCTCTGCAGACCAGAAGACACCTCACACCAGGAAACAATACTAAATAATGCAGTGCTCTGCATTAAGGTCACTTTATGCAGCTCAAAATTCTTGTGAGTCCCACTGGAAATCATCTTGTTATGAAACCCTGGAAAAGAAATCCATCTGCTCCTACCAGGAGTTTCAAAGAAATTCTGTTCTACAGTTTTCAAACACTGCAGAATTTCAGATGATAGGAGAAGTGCTAACTGCAAAACTTACACCCCTTGAAATTTGCTCTAAATGATTTCACACAGTTTTCTACCAAATTTTCATAGTGACTCAACTAAACTTTTCAGACTTGGATTACATCAAGTGTATAATATTTTTTCTTTGAAACACAACTTCATTAATAAACATCACTATTTTTTCCTATCACAACTTATATACAAAGATTCAAAGTATTAAATAGGTAATTGAGTCTTTATTCTCAACAGTCTACACCCAGGAAGATCTTCCCCTGTCATCACGCAGAAGTTTGGTTTTAAACAGGTGCCAGATGGAGTCAGAACTTTTCTTTCAAATAAAGCTCAATTTGGGAAATTGAGCACCGCAGTCACTGAAGCTCTTTTCAAAATCAGAAGCCCATTCATCAACTTCTCACATTCCTTGCTATTGGGTAACACAATCCAGGTTTCTCTAGAACCCAGGGGAGCAAAGTGTGCTTTAAACTTGTCTAAGATACAAAACTCTGTAGAATATAGGTCTACCTATATAAGCAGAAGGTTGGTTAAATTCTTCAGTGAGGGACTGTAAGCATGAACTTGTAAGCATGAATATGTTACAAGCATACACTACAGAATTACAGAAGTAAAAACTTACATTCTGCATTGCTGATACCAGCAGCTCAACCTGATGGAGTCTTTTTAAGGCATCTTAGATTTAATAGTATAGAACACTAAGGAGTGAACACCTTAGGTTGCTTCCCTGGTTTTAATAATCCCCTTTCTGTAGATCTAGACAGTGCTGCACTGCTTACTTCCCCACACCTTTTTGGTTGTTTTTTTTTTGGAGGGGGTGTTTTGTTTTGTTGTTAATTAAAACTCTTACCCTTTTATGTGCCCCAATTACAGATCAAATGAAGGCCAGAGCTACTCTGATGACCTTCAGAAGACTTGAGAGCCTCCACTCCTGATGCACTTTCCTTAAAATGTTGTTATAACTACATTCGCCCTCCCTACTCCCATGAGCATACCGAGGATGACTCTTACTTTCCACCTCTGTTCACAATATATATCAATTTATGGAATATCCACTTACTCTATGATTTCTGCCAGTATTTGCCACTTTCTGAAAAAGCCATCAGATGTTATAAGCAGGAGCATCTTTTCTCTGATGGGAATCAGGCAAGCTCAACCAAGGCCCTGTGTGTAAAGCAAGGTTAGCTTAAAGGGGTATTGAACTACTATATTGAACTTCTAAATTATTTCCCTCCTTATGGAAATAAATGTATCTACAATAACACTGAGATGGATAAACTGTGTTTCCACCAGTCTGAAATGTCTTCAGTATCAGAAAATCACAAAGTCAGTCACACATATAACAAATCAGAAAACAGTAATAGATTTGCTGCAGCCAGCTTATCTCAAACTGTGCCTCCAACAACTTTAGCTTTAAGTAACCTAGAAGAATAAGTAGATAAATATTTTACTATTCATACATTAGCTTTATCAATTTTAAAGCACAAAACCAGAGCATGTGTGGTGTTCACGATGAGTTATAATATTCAATAGGACTGCTCAAGCTCTAAAGGACATGAATAATTTGAGACTTTGCACATAACTCTCTAAAGTTATAAATTTTAAAAAGCCAACCCCTTAATTTCATGTTCTGTATTCTAAATAGTGTGCATTTGACCTTGACATCAAAATGGGCAACTATATTCTCTCCATGTTTTCAGCTTACTGTACACTTTAACTAACATTTTACAAACTATACCCACTGTATTGGTATTGAACATCCTGATATTGAGGAACTTGCAACACATTCATTGGATTTACAACACAGAATAATTTGACATTTTATTATTTTTTTTTTCTGCAAAACTGGACATAATAAAAGAGATACATAACTTGAAAAGAAACTGTTCAAGGTACTAACAGTTTCCCCTGAACAGAATTTGCTGCCTGTTACTACAAAAGGAAGTCATATAGTGCTAATTCAGCTGAATCACGAGTGAGGCTATGGACTACAGACAGTTTCTATCCACTCATCATCTTCCAGAATTTATCCAATCCTTACCACACACTTAAATCCCTAATTGCACCACAGAAAATGCTCTCAGACTCCCCAGCTATATGTAACTTTCCTTCTCTGGATGAAGCACCGCACCTGCCACAGGACCACTGGCCAGTATTTCAGAAAGACCAGAATACCAGACTGGCAGTTCTGTACAAGCCCAAGCAACACTGGATGCTTTTTCCATGATTATCAGCAACAGTTTCCTCTATGAACTATAAATCATGCTCTCCTATCTTTTGCCTACCATACAGTGGACTTTAGGATAAACAGAACTTCTAATTAAGTCAACAGGCTGGAGCATCATACTTCATTGCTGCTATTCTTTCTTTTAATATTAACCCAACATTAGCATGCTCCTGGCCTGAAAGAATTTTCTCAGCATTCTAAGATTTGTTAAATTTATCATCCATCAGTTACCACCGCAGCCCATGGTGTTTAAAAGAGCTAGCAGATTTATACACCCTTTATAAATGTGTATAGGATACACTAAGTATGTATAATAACTATACATCATTAGTGTCACTTCAAAATTGGTAGGATCTCTCTTTTTAGTTCTAATGTACATAGGCTTGCCCTTATTCATAGATTCCCTACCATATTCCAGTCATATTCCATACCATAGATATTCCCTTAATAACATTAGATTCTCTTTGCCAAAAATCTAATTACAATACTCTCAATATTGGATCACTTTCCATTCCCTCTATCTTCTACGTATCTCTAAATAAAGCTTCCTTAACATCACCTTATTAGACCTTTATTCCATATTTCCTACCCTTCTTGATTACCAAATGGTGGACTAGCTGAGAAACTGTTCCCACACATCTCAAGTGTAAATTTATCTTCTCCAATAACTTCACCAGTTTCTGTAGCTCTTTCTGAAAGTTAAACTCATTATTTGTATAATCTCCAACAATCAGCTTCATACCATCGTTCATCTTTACCAAACTATCAGTCTGAAATCCATTTACGATTTCACCTTTACCCAACATAGTCAGTTCAAAAATAAATATAAATTTGTTTAGGGTAGAACAATGTTTATGGTAAAAAATATGCACTTAAATGTGATGTTTAAAGATTGCCAAAAAACACAGTTCAGTTCCGAAGCAAGATAACAGTCCAAACAGGTCAGAGGGACAATAGTTGCGTAGGAAGGCACCTTGTTACACTGAACTTCCATTTGTCAAGGAAATATTACACCAGCAGAAATTGCCCATCTGTTGCATATAAAAATAGCAAAACCAGTTTGTTTGCATTCCCACTAAAAGCTAAGCAATGGGGAGGGAACAAGATACATTTCTGTTTACAAGGAGGCTTCCAGGAAGAGTGAAGAAGTTGTTACTTGACGTGGACAAGGACTCCTCACTGCTGATAGCGGGAGGGAAGCGTGGGAGGGAAGGACAGCCTCCCAGTTTTACTGAAATTACCAGCGTTTGCTATCATAGCAGCATGAAAATAGAGAAATGGGGTCTTACCAAAGTCAGTACAAGAATTACAGCAAGAAAAATCATACGGTCATATGGTATGAATTTAAGAAATTCTCAAAATCATCACAGATCATGGCTTTACTTGGAGACAGAACTTCTTTCTCTTTAGGCAGCAGAGGAGCTACTATTTGTCCAAGGTTTAAAAAATAAGTGTTCTTTGTGAAAAACAAAACTAACGGAATTACAGGCTGGTAATTCAGTCGCTTTATCACAGCTACTTAACAAGCTACTTGCTTTGCAAGAAAAATCTGATTTTTGCCCAAAAATTATGTGTCCAAGAAGCTAACTGGCTAAATATTTTTACCTCTTTCCAATGCACATCTCACAGGCACTGTTTACAAAACATTCCAAAGACATTATACAATTTCACAAGAAACACAAACACCACTGTATGGTATCAAGAATTTTTAAGCAGTAACTAGAAGCAACAGAGCAACAGTTTCTAATGACCTGCTCCAAAAAAGCACACAACACTTGAATTCAACACCGTTAAGTAAGCCCCAATCATATTTGGTTACTTCTGTTATCCCAAATCACAGTTTCAATTAATGATTTAACATACTCAAACAGCCAACATAATGTTTATGACTCACTTTTCTACAGAATCCACAAGCTCTCCTGCAGGAGGACAATTACAACACTATCAGTTCATGCTACTCCTCTCAGAAACCTGTGGTTGTTGAAGCAGGGTTTCAGACACTATTACTTCCACAAAGATTTCTGATCAAGTGACTTTATCTCAAGAAGTAAAAAATGGAAAGCCAGTCCACATAAACCAGCGAATTTTAACTCTTGTATACATAAGCTTCTGGAAAATGTGGTCTTGTTTCTATCAAAACTATATTTGCAATAAGCTGAATGTGCAGATTAGGCTAAAGACTCATGACAGACATCAGATGAATCTGAACCATAATTAGGAAGGTCAAGGTTTGATCTTGAACTCTACTATTAGAAAACAGCATTATCAAAACAAAACCTCCTCCATATCAAAATAACAGATCGCTAACAAGTACTGCTCACTAAATAAGAATTGAGCTTTAAGAAATCTAGGGAAGCATGGACGATATTACCACATTGAAGAAGAATTCATGGCGTACGTAAAGCTTCACATACAGAAAGTACCAGACACTAAAAATCTTCCTTTTGCAGTAGTTATTTGCATTGCTAGTTTCATGTGTGTAAACAGAGAGGGAGGGAAAGTAACTTTTCCATGCACATTATCTGATTTTGAAGAAGTATAGGATGCTACGTACCTGAGTAGTAGTGCAAGATATACAGCAGAAACTGAAATAAGAATTTCTAGTTTTCCAAAAAGGTCTTTTAAACAATCAAAAACCAATTGGTTTACTATTTTGAATTGCAGATTTTTAGCATTTGTGTTTTTTCTGACCTGTGATAAATTAGGACTGCATTGCTGTAGAAACTAACGTCAATTTGCTTTAGAACTGAGGCCTCAAAGCTGAAGTTTTATGTGGGCTCTGACTGATGGGATCTTGGCTGAATAATTCACTTAAGCTAGGTCAAATTCCTTACCTCGCAACAAGGTGGATCTGTTTGTGCTAAATAGTTCAGCTATTTGCAATCGCACCAAGGAGGGGGGCAACCCTATACCTTAGCTGCATGGTGGGCAGCTTCTGGAATGCTGCTTACCAGCTCAGAGCTGGAGACATTTACACGTGAAAGTCATGGTGAGCTGGGAACCCTTTTATCAGACTAAAGATAAACCAAGAATAAATTTACAAAATACTCTTTTACTCTGCATCATAGAATCTTAAGTGTAAATAAAACCACTGTCCCTCAGATATCCCCTCAACAGTACCGTATACATTAGTTAGCCTCAGGGGAAAAAATTCTGAGATCAACTTTGACTGGTAAAAAAAAAAAAAAATACAAGGTCATGTCACTATGTACTTACGCTAAACACACAATGATCTGATTTATTATCTTAAGTTTATTAGCCAAATTTAGGAGACCTTGAACTCTTTCTGTACTAATTAAGGGCAACTATTTTATTTGAATTGTGTTGCTTCTCCTGTGCTCTCTTTCCCATTAAAAAGTGTCTCAAATAGCCATCAGATGAAAGGACTGACAAACAAATATCCCAAGTGAGCAAGCAAAACAAACAAAGCCCTTTGTAATTCTGTGTACAGAACCTATCTAAAGGGATATGGCTTGTGTAGCTACCAAATACCTTCTGTAACAGTGCATTTTATATCCTCAACATTCTAAACTTGCGGGGGAGACGAACATTAACACCTTTAAATTTTCCTTTTCCAGTAGCAATAGAGTATGTCTAGGTAATACACAATTTCTTTCACTAAAGTTTTCAAGTGTTCTCAAATACTGTATCTTCATACCCATCTGGTTAGTTATTATCCAGTTCTTACAGTGGCACATATCTAGACAGAGACTGAAGCGGGCTGAAGGGGCAATAAATAAAGAATTATTATATGTGAAGTCTTTACTGCAGATCCTTTAATCTACCTAAGCTAACAGTGTTCTTTGTTAACACATCTGATTCCATTCAACTCCCTGAAACATTTCATTCACTTCAACACTGAAGGAACCAAAAAAAAAAAAAATCCTTATCTTCCATCCAAAGAAGTTATTGCTCTATATTAATGAAGGATTATTGATATAAAACAAAACACAGCATCACAGCACACAGAAATACGTGCTGACAGTTGGATGAAAAAGACCATATCAAGCATTTCTCATACTAAGTTATTTGTTATGCTGACTTGAATAAAGATGATTTAACTATTAAGTAAAAAGTAAAAGTAAGACTATTTAACTTAATAAACGAAAGTAAAACTCAGAGAGGACCTCTCATTTAACCATTTTTCATGAAAAATACATATTTAAGAAGACTTGAGCACTGCAAGTCACTCATTCTACATTGTCTTTTCTCTTTGAACCCCATTTCCAACAGCGGAGATTGCATGAACATTTGCAAAGAACACTTTAAAGACTAGATCAGGCACTTTAGCTGAAAGTTCACTATTTTACTGTTTTACTTTTGAATTTCTTTGCATAGCTAGAAGGCTAATCAAACTTACCCTTGCTGTTAGTGTGCAAGGTACAAAGAGGAAGATATGTAACAAGGAATCTTCAGTTACCTTCTGTTAAAGTGCTGTACATTTAGACCAAGGTTCCTGTGCATAATATTTTCTTGATTTTTTTTTTATTTATTTTTTCCTTGGAGGTGAATGAGAAGTGGAGCATTATTTCAAAAGAATAATAATAAATAAATCTAAGACTATGTCAATAGGAAGTTGGCCTGCCAGCCACTACAAGCACTCAGGTGTGCCAGGCCAAGAAAGGGAAAATAGAGGGCACTGGGCTGAGCCAGCATAAGGCGGAAAAAGCAGATGATACAGGAAAGAGTAAAGTAGAAGGGATATAAAGACAGCAAGGTATAGCAGGGTAAACAGATTACAGGAAATGTTTAGTGATTTGCCAATGCCTATGAGATCTCTCACCCTGCTTTCAAGTTTCACAAGTGCTACTGGAGCCCATTCCCACCAAGCTGACAAACTGGAATGACTCAATTACAGTGCTGTACACACTGACTTCCTAAATGCTCTCCCAAAAGAACATGAAGCTGTTTTCCCCCTTACAGACTACCATCATAACCTCTCAGCTTAACACCACAAGTTAGAACAAGCATTTGTTATACTGCTTTAAAAACATACAAGCAGAAAGATTCCAAGTCTCCTCTATCTCACTCAAGTAAAGTATTTGAGGAAACAACATATTTCAACAGTTGTATGTAAAATCATCTACAGAATATATTAAAACAGTATAAAACTCAGCACAGTTATGCAATGGATTATTGTTGATTTGTGTAACTTACTTTATATTACTAAACGCCAAATGCAAGAAGTTGCATAATGTTATTTCCTGGAGAGCAGGGGCAGTCATCCTCAGTGCAAAGCAACAAAACCAGTCTGTAATCAGACACATTCATTTTGACTGCTGTGTGGTAACTGTATGTAAATAAGCTGCTAAACTTGACAAGTTCTCCGAACACATACATGCACCTCCTAGAATAATAAGTGTTCTGATTTTCACAGTTCAACCAATACAAAGGACTTAACAGTTTTAAGATTACAGTATGCAGAATTACAATTATCAAAAAGACTTTTAAGACCATGTCCAGATTACTCCAGAATTGTCTATTATATGCTCTCAGGTTAATTTAAAACATTTCCATTCCTAAAGGAAAATATTTATGTTTTCATTAAATGGTTATCTGGTCTGGATCTGTCAGCAATTTCTTACCACTGTTTTAATACCTTAGTACCTTCAATCAACACAGGATTTTTCCAAGTTGCATATCAAACCAAGCAGTGTGTGGTAAGAGACAATTCTCATAAACAAAGGTTAATGGCGTAGGACTTCTCATGTATGTATGAAGGCAGTAATATTTTACAGAAGTTGCTTGCTACATTAAAGCACTGCTGCTAGAAAAAGAATATTAATCCATGTGATGATTGCAAACAAAAATAAATAAATTGCTGTATATTTATCTCCAAGTATAATCACACTGTGCGAGCTATCAATTTCTCAATGCATTTTTCCTGTAACTACTGAATAAATATAAAGGGACTGCTCAATGGTACGCCTATTCTAATTCTGCACATACAGCAAGACGACCAAAAGCAAAATGCACTTCATTCCTGCAATTCACTGCCCAGAAGCTCAGATCTTCTCACCTTACTACTTACTTTCCTTCACTCCTGTTTTTTCTACTTTCTCTACCTGTGCTATACTTCACCAGCCAAAAGAACAATGCAGTCCAAGTGGTTTCTGCTGTTGAACAGAGAAATATATTTACTCCTGTGTCTGATCACAAGACAACAAAATCTCTTTGTGTATCCTGTGCTACAGATTGCCTTTCTGCACAGGAGCTGGTCCTGCCCACCCCTCAGCTATAGCTCTGTTCCAAGTCAAAGATGAGGCTCAGAGTAGAATATAAACAAGTGGAGACTATGAACACATGACTTATGAGGAACTCTATTGAAGGGGGAATAACAAATTGTTAAAACTCAAAAGAAGGGTGGCCAGAGTTATTTTCTCTTGATCCCATTGACAGACAAGTTTTTGTTTCTTTTTAAAGAAATGCAGACTTTTTTATCCTGTTGCTAACCAATCTCTGTGGTACATTTACCTCCTGCCTTCTCTCACACTCAAAGTGGCTAAAATCAAATTATGGTGTTTTTGTAGGTAAGCAATTAAAAACACTAGAAGCCATGAACACTGTTCTATTACATCAACACACCACTGGTACATATGCAAAACTGAAGGTTCCAGTAGGGTCAGCTGCTGAGAGTCATACTCAGTGACCACTTGCAAAGACAAGTGTTCGTTAGTTGTGTTGCTTGAAAAAAAGATCCCTAAGAAAAAAATTAAGTGAGAAGCATAATTAGTCATCACCACCGTGAAAACCTGTGCCTAATCAGAAATCTGTAAGTGCTTAATTTTTGCTTAGCAGATTGGAAAAGCTGGCCTTGAGATCTGCATTTCTAGAGTTCGTGGATTACCATTACAGGGAAAGCAGATGGCAGAAAAACAGGTCTTTTAGATTACTTGCATAAAGAATGATGCTCTTTGTTTCCCAGAGGTCAGCCAAGTCACTAAATAGGAGAAGATCTATATAGGAGAAGAAGCAACACACATGAGATGGAAGGAGGGCTTAAGTGGGTCAGGAAAGAACGCATTTATTGACTGTAAACAATTCTGGCTTGCAAAATGGAAAGGTGATCAACAGATCAAAGATCAGCTCACATCTCTGGCATGGGTCATCTTCTACATGTATTTGCATTTACATAATGCAGTAACAGCCAAGGTGAGATCTTAAAATCAGTTCCAGCAGGATTCAGCCTTTTTATCTGTTTATCTGATGCTCTAGCTACAACTCCACAATCTGCTAAGCATTATTAGTATTAGTGAGGAAAAACATACAGTAATTGTAACAATTACACAAATTTTAAATTGTTCACAGGGAACGTTTTGGCGCAGAGTCAACATTGCAGCTGCAACTCTTACCAGTCTTCTTTGCTAATAGACAGAATACACACCGAGCATTAGAAAATACAGACGTATTAATCGAAGCTGTGAACTTTTTAGTTTGGAAGAGTTAATAAATTCAAATTAGAACAGTGGGACAGATGGGGAAACTGCTAAGCTAACATAAAATTGCATATTTCAAAGGCTGTTTTCTGGCATGATAATAAAATAAGATAAATCTGCTAGAAACCATGCCTGAGGCAAGTAGCAATATAATCAAGTCAGTGCCTGAAAAGCCCATCTTCCAAAGGCTAGTTGCTCTGTTCCCAAGGAAGCAGCTATAATTATCTTCTCAACTACTTGATTCATGCTGTTAAGTTTAATGAATTTTACTGTTCGTAAAAGATTTAACTGCTGTACAATAAGTTAATACCTTCCTTGTTAAAAAAATAAAATAAAATAAAATAAAATATAATAAAATAAAATAAAATAAAATAAAAATAGCTTCTCTTAAAACATCCCCTGACAAGTCATGATATCTGGGAATAACCTGATGCCTATTTGGCTCACCAGAAGNAAATGATGTACAATAAATAAAAAACAAAATAATTAAAAAAAAAAAATAAAATAAAATAAAATAAAATAAAATAAAATAAAATAAAATAAAATAAAATAAAATAAAAATAGCTTCTCTTAAAACATCCCCTGACAAGTCATGATATCTGGGAATAACCTGATGCCTATTTGGCTCACCAGAAGGCTCTATTTCAGTATCACTAAGCATATGTGAAAGCTAGCTTCGTAGGCATACATAGCAGACAGATGTTTCAACATGTCATGATATGCTAGAGCTGACTATCCCATTGCATGCTAGAAAAATCTTGTTATTTAAAAAAACCAAAGGCTTAGAGTAATGCTGCTTTGCATTTTAAGTATCAGCTTTCATCCAAGGATCGTAAATGCTTTCTTTTGTCCAAGAACCATTTTTCTAACCTCATAACCACAAGGTGTATATCCTTCTTTATCGCAGTGTTACAACCCCACAAAGTAAAGAGTGACTTGTTCAAAGTCACTCAAGCAGTAAAACCACAACCATGTTCCAAAATCCAGACCATCATTCTGTTGTCAAAATTTAGCCAGCCTCGCATGGTGGGAAACAAGAGACAGACTGGCTACAACTTTTTCCAGTTCAGTGGACAAAAGTTTCCCTTTAAGTGTGTTTATGACATTGGACCCACTAGAGCCAAAAATCTGCCTAACACAAAATGAAGCACACTCAGACTTTCACTGCCCAAGTGCTGCACAAACCCTCCATCTCAGAAAGACGACTGGCAAACATTCAAAGTGATGAGTAAACCAATCTCCCTCAATATGCTATTTCTGATATGGTGTGAGGGAAAAACGAAACTCTTTGCATTAAGGCTTAAATAACTTGGACTTTTTGTTCTACCTTGCCTCACATGATTGATTTAACTTTACAAGGTTAAAGCAAATCTTTTAGAAAATAACACTGTATCAAAGGCATTCTCTTTTCCAGAGAAAATACCAAAGTTCATGAGAATAAAGAAGGAACTGCTAATTGTCTGGCTCTAGCCAGCTGGCAAACTGATATCCCCAAGGACAGCCCTCAAGCTCAGCAGGTCCGAGATGGAAAACTCACAACCACCTGAAGTAAAAGCAGCACACAGGAAACAAGACAGGCATGCTCTCCTTCTTGACTCCATGTGTGGCGACAACTTCAGGAAGTTTATTAACAATGCTCTACACACCAAAACAGTTTAGCTGAGCCCAACCACATTGCTTCAGTGTGGTTTAGATACCATGGATTTTCAATGGTAAATTGTCCTGAAAGATGCTGAGCCTTTATCATATACACACGGCTCCAATGAAGGCTGAATTTAACTGCAGTGCAGACTTAACTTCCTGAAGCATTTCCTAGATTTCAGTATCAATCAAAAGGAGGAGTTTTCATTAAGAAAATTATCCATTTGTCTTCCAATGGAAATGTTAGCTGCCTACATCTCAAAAGTTTACCTGTACTATGCTTCTACTGCACCTAACCATAGTCATGGTTTAGAAAATAAAACTGCTATCACAAACGTTTTTAAATGTAAGCTCAGGTTTCATTCTAGGGAAAACTGATGATTTCAGGCTGTGAGAAATGGAGTTCAGTTGGGATTTACTCAGCTGCTTTTAGTGCACTGAAGTTAATAGTGTGAAACTCATCATGCTTCAAACCACAGGGGTTGCAGAGGCCATGCTATCAGACTGGTTATAAAGAGCAAAGCAACCTAGCTTTACGTGGGGGCTAGAGCAGATACTGGAAGCAGCCCAGCCATACCATCAATACACTCCACGTATGCTAAATTATCAAGAAGCAATGCAAGATTCTACTGCAGCTGACTACTTCCAATTTGTAAGCTAACTCCTTTTGAAACAAGCTGAGGTACCACTGGTTACAGAGTCTTACATTACAAAAGACAGCACTACAGAATGATTTAGTTAGTAGCTGATGAGTTACAGTTTAGTAGCTGATGAGTTGTTACAATTCAAGATACAGTATTCTATACAGAAATAGCCATAATGCTGCCAGCACTAAAGTGTCAAAAACTCATTCTCACAGCCACTTACCTTACCCACTGCTTCCCAAAGCTAGGAAACAGGGTGCACAGCAGGAACACAGGCAAGATGCAAAATCTGATTTAACAAATATGATGTATGGTCAGTTTATGAAAAGCCTTGACATCCTATGCAAGCCTAAAATATTATTTGTTTATACAGTCTATATCCACAGGAGAGCTGAAAGCTACTTAAATGTCTACCAGTTCAGTGCAGACAGAAACAACTCCAGTTAAGCAGATTCAGGATGTGTCAAATAGTGTTGGGAATAAGCATACAAGGGGCCAGGATTCGTCATTTATCTGGCTGACACAGGAATGCATTTCTGATAATTTTGAAAAATAGTGGTTTAGCAACTATTTTTTTTTTTATCAAAAGTATATGATTTTGGTCCCTGTAAGCAAGAAACCCACAAAACAACCAATTGAAAACCAACACAACACTAGTTCTCTGCTGCTTCTGAAATTATAGAAGTCTGCCAATAGTGCACTTTTAAAAATCACAACAGGCAAGTGTAAGTTTTCAAATGGCAATAGGAGCAGGTAATGTCTTCCCCACTGTTTCTGACTGCATTTCCTAGGAAAAGTACATTAGCTTTCATAGTCAAAAATTGCACTGTTTCTCTGGCCTAAGAGAGAGACAACTAAATGAAGAAAACTCATTTCAAATCAACAGTATCTTAATACAGGCTGCAAAAAAACTGCCAATATATTTCAAACCCAATATATCAGGTTGAAACCAATTGTGTTATTTATGGTAATGGAAGGATTTCCAGTGTTTATACTTTTCCTGCAGTGCTTATTTTGCAGTAAATGCTTTCCCCGTTCTTATATAAATTTAAATGAAATATGATACTAGAAAGTACTCTACATCTAGTGCTTTATGATAAAGTTTTCAAGAAATTACACAACTGGACGCTTCTTCCCTACCACCCCCTGGCATTCTAACCAGTACTCAAAAAAGAAAAAGAATAAAATAATTAAATTGCAAACCTATCCTGCATTACTGAGGGCACCAGAACTTGCCTGTGAAAGAACAAAGTGAGCAGAAACTGAGCTACACCAGGAGACTGCAGCTGCCACATCTAGGCTGCATTTTTGATCCAAATGGCCTGATAGAGAACGCAGTGTTCACTTTTTCTGAAGGACATATCATAAGTACTACAAGATAAAAATACACACAAAAAAACCCCAAAGTAAACAAACAAAACAAAGAAAACCACCACAAACAACAAATCCCATGCCAAGAGGCACACCTTGCCCTAAGCAAGCCCACCACATACCCCTTAAAACAGAGCCAACTATTCCTGCACCTCCCTTTGACCCCAGCAATAAGTACGGTTCCAGAAGGCTCAAGTGGCAGGTCCTGGCAGCGCATTGGGAATTGCATTACCCAAGAGCAGTGCAGTCTTTTTTATTTATAAAGATTACCAAAAGGAAGCAAGTTAACCTATGATGATGTTATAATTTACCTGTATGTCACAGTAACACAGTGATGCATTTTGTGATCCCTGAAGAAAACCCTAGGAGCCTGGGGGTTTTCACATTCAGGGAGCTAGTAACCAAGCACCGCACCAGCCTCTGCCAGCCCAGGCAGCCTGCAGCTCTCCTGAATGATTCCTAATACACCCAACAAATAAAAGCACCAGAACGCACAGCCACCCACCAGACTGACACTAGAACAAAAGTACAGCAGGCAGCCACCCACAACTCCAAATTAAATCATACAGTGCTCAGAACTTCATCCCAATCCCTGCGTACAGTTGTATCTCTTCAATGTTACTCTTCATCCTCAATTCTCAAAATGAAAAGAAAATGGGTTTTAGTGACACACGAACCATGGAAGGAGACAATGATCCAAATGGTATTATTCAGCACTCAATAAAACAGAAAAACTATCACATCTTTTTCCTCCCGTTCTCCTTATTTTTTTTTCCCCCCTTTCAATATTTATTAAGTAAACCCGTGCTTATCTGGAATAAATCCCTAGGCTCAGTGAAACACCAGGTGGTAGACTGGGGTAGCTCTTCTAGCAACAGATGGCTGAAACATTTTATGACAAACGGACAGAGGACTACTGCTAGTCAGACCATCTTTCAGTTACCTCCCTATGTAACAACAGCAACTGATCCAGGAGGCTCCCATGGCCCCTCACATTAGCCAGGTCCCTCACTGCCCAACCAAGCGATGGGGGAGCCAACCACGGGGCCTTGAGCCTGCTCCACATCCATTCCTCAGGCCAACCCTATAGCAAGTGGTGCTTGGAGAGAATATCCAGTGCTTCCTATTTCAGACCAGGAAAAGGCTGTATTTCTTCAGCCCTAACTATGAACACTGCAGAAGACCTTGTCTTTCCTCCACAACCCTCAGTCTGGGAGTCATGCAAGGAGGACCTAAGTCCAACAAAAGGAAGATGGCTTTGAGGACACACCACTTTTAGAGCCCAGCTTTGTTTTTGGAACACTGAGGTAATAGGAGGGAGGAGACAGACAGAAGTTCATGTCTACAGGTATTGACAAGCTCATCCCAATTTCACTGCTTTCACATACTCGATGAAAAACAGAACGTACCACCTCTGTGTAGCTAACAGTAACACTTAATCAGAATGTATTTACACACTGGCCAAGGCTAGCCATTAGCAGTTATCAAACCTCAGCTGCAGGGGTCAATGATGCAACTTCCAAGCCATATCAATGCTCATTTTTTCCCCAAGGCCACCAGTCAACGATAGCAAAACAAAATTCCAGTGGAAACAGCATATGCACTAGTGTTTATTCAACCTAGATTTTGTCAGTCTATATCGAGGTGGGGTGGTCTTGCAGTTTGTTAGCCAGTCTTCCTGGCCAAAACAAAAATATCACCCCTTTTTCCCCACAGTGATCAGCCGGCCTAACTCTCACACGATATTTAACATAGTGTTATACATGTCACACTACAATGCAGTTTTCCAGGGAAAACAAATACTTGGAGTAGGGAAAGCTTCAAATTGCAGCAAACAGAGTAAGCAAACATTGTGTTTGCACACCTGTGCAGATTCAGCCCAACACTGGCTTTCATCACTTGCAGCTGTAAGGCCAGACATGCATTAGTTTGACAAAAAAACCCCAGGATGCTTGCTTACAAGATGCAGGGCTTAAAATTGCTTACCTAGATTGTAACTTGATGTGCATACAAATATCTTTATTTGATTCTTGAGTCATTTTTTAACTGTACTGTAAATAAGTTGTGCACGTGCCCAGAGATGTTATAGCAAAGTGCTTTTATGCACAAAGATATAGGGAGGGGGGGAAAAAAGTGAGAAACGTGGTAGTACCTTTAACAATATTTAGTCCAGACAGGACTTCTCTGCCCTTGTCAAGTGACTCATATCCCTGCACCTCTAGGAAGGGCGTATGTGCAGCTAATTATGTGTGTGCTCGCTCCAAAGTGCTGTCTGGAGCACAGCTGCAGTTTGACAGTGCTCACAGGGAAACAGAGGTGGGAGGCCAGCTTTCAGTTTTCAGCCTCAGGTCAGGCTTGTCAGTCACTGACTGCATTTAAATCATTAAGTGTATATCAGATCAGATAAGCCACCTGTCCTTCAGGGCTGGATGCACAAACATACACCAACTTTCTTCCTTTTAACTCTGTGTTTTTTTTTACAAAGTACCAAAAAATGGAGGAGGAACAGACATAAAAATCTAAGTTGTTCATAAGTAAGACTTTACTTTGACATCAGTCCATAACAAAGAATTCAATACCAATAACTGATTATATTCCAGCCACACAGGAGCTTACCTTGAGACAACACTAAAAGAAAAGGATGGCGTAATCCTTAACTCAGAAAAGTGAATGGGCATCATAAACCCCACCAATTTCATGGACTAAGAGCTTTCATCCTTTCAACATTTAAGGAAAAAATTCTCTAGCCATAGAGGCAGAAACAAGCTCGTAAGGGATTAAGGATTTTTGAGTATTTTAGAATAGCTCCATTGGAAGGGACCTACAATGATGATCTAGTCCAACTGCCTCCATTAGAGTTACTACTGTCACTTCCTGAAGTTGGGATGGAAAGCACTTCCATATTCAAGATGCATAAAAATCTCAAAACAGTAAACTGACAATTCTCTGAAAACCTACTTTAAGGATTAAGCAATTTAATTTTAGGAACCATACTTTTAGGAATAAAATGTCTGTAAACAGTTAATTACCTTCTTCACTGATCCTGGCGTTTTTTCCCTTAACTTTTTCCAATTTTACCATTGTGCTTCCCAGTCAGCATTATAAACATGGCACTCTGGCCTGACTTGATAATGAGATCATTTGAAAGTGTATATGCTTCTATTCTGAGACACTCTTAAGGACAATGACCATATTTACAAATATGTGCACTTCTGCACAAGAACAAAAACAAATAAGGGAACAGCAGTGCTCCAGACTAACTGTGCAAGCAAACAAGTAGTTTGTCACTATTTGTAAGAGCATTGTTTTCCAAACCCGTTCTCCTTGGCTCTCTCTTTGACAATAATGTTCTTGTCTGAAGAAACCAAAAGAAAACAAACCCCCCATTCCTGTTCACAGTCAATGAATCTCTTCCAAAGAAAGGGGGGCCGAATTCATTTGAAATGACACATACATACACACACTGCAGAACTACACTGGCAGAGAATCTTTGAGTCTCCTGCCCTCAAGGCTGCAGCTTTTGTTTAATGTGCCTTAGCATAAAACAAGTTAAGATAGTCATATAAAAAGATGTCTTCAAAAACCCTTCATCAACAAGGTAGCTGTACAGAACCATAGAAAAACTCCAGTCAGATGAGATCTCCAGCGTCTCCCTTAACTTCCCATCTAACTCCAACACCTGCTTAAAGTTGGGCTAATTCCAAAGTTCAGTAATGAAACGCGAAGTTGCCCAGTTGAGTTCTGAGCATATTCAAGGATGGAGACTTCTCAAAAATGGGTAACAGCCTCTCTGGGCAACCTGTTCCTAATACTTACCCCCCTCTTCCCATGAACATTGTTTTCTTTACAACCAGTCAGAATAAAACCACTGTTTCCATTGTTCCCATTATTACATTATTCCCATTATCTTGCTGCCAGACCACCGCCTCCCATCATACCATAGGGCTCCTCTGAGAAAATTTGGGTTCCATTTTCTCTGCAGCTACAAATTAGGCAATTGAAGACAGCAATGAAGTCTCATTTCCTGCCTTCCAGTCATCTCAGCAGCCATTTGATAGATTCTTTCCTGTTTGCTGATACCCATTTTATCTTCAGAAGTCCAAAATCAGGCACAGTTTTCCAGGCCCATTCTCCCAAATGGTAAAAAAACCAATAATTGCTTCCACCAGTTTGCTGGTTACTCTCTTGCTAATGCAGCTAAGCTGCTGGCCTTCACTGTGGCAAAGGCAAGCAGCTGACACAACCTGGTGTCCACCAGGTTTATGCTCTTTAAAAGAAATAAGATGATACACAAACAGTCCCCCACACCCTCTCCCTCAAAGCTGCTTCCTACATGATCAGTTACATGGGGCTGTTCTCTTCAAGGTACATGTGTCTTCACTGAAACTCATGAAATTGTTAATCCATTTGTCCAGCCTGCTGTGGTCCCACCTAATCACAGACCATCAAACACTCCTTCTTTTGGTGTCATAGCTGGGTAAGGATGCTCTTCATCCCATCATCCACATCAATAAAAGATAGAAAAATAAATGTTAAGTATTATCAACACCCAGGAAGCCCCACAGATACATGCATTATGACCATGCACTTTCAAAGAACCTTTTAAGAGTGAACAGGATGTTGCTATGAATTAAAAAGCAAAACTAGAAAACAGAGTAAGGTTTTAAGTATGTTGTAAATCTCTCCTTAAGTGCAACACAGTTGGAAGGTCCTAAACTGGTGCAAGTATGAAAGACTAAGAGCAGATGACTATTATGTTAAATTCACTGTGTAAAAAGCAAGTCACAAACAGTCAGACATGAAATTTCTAATACCATAAACTGAAAACCAGTAACCTTCAACTGATATTTATTATCTGTATAACCAAATTTCTACCTGTGCTTGAGTTTTCTGACATAAAATAAAAGCACATGTAGTGATAGAACAAAAGGGAACGGCTTTAAACTCAAAGAGTTTAAAGATTCACCATGAGGTTGGTGAGGCACTGGAACAGGCTCTATTGCCCTTGAATTTCATGAACACATTGAAACACAGCATCCCCAACCTTTTAGGGTTTACCGTGTGAAGAAAAGGCAAACGGAAATTAAAACATCAAGAAGAAACAGAAGAAACAAAGGCTGTAAGAGCCAAACTGAACTTAAAACATCAAGAAACAGAAGAAAACAGAGAATGCAAAGCCACCAGCCAGAGGCATGTGACTGCACTGAATAGCCACAGCACAAGTTTCTTTGCTCTTCTAGGTATGTCTACATACAGCTTTTGTATCAGTTTAACTACCAGTTTAACAAGATGCAAAGATTAACATGATAACAAATACCAGCCAAACAACCTGCAAGTAAAAATACAGTGGGTCATTCTCAGCATGAAGGAAATACAAGGTCTTTTCAACACTGGTTAGCAAAGGCAAAAAAATTTCCCTTATGTTTTTATCTTTAAAAATAAGAACAAACAACACAATTCAGACTCAAAACCATGTCCGGATTCAGCTGCAGGCTTCGGCATACAGAAGAGCAAAAAATCTTAATGCTGCTGGATTAAGCATGGCAGTAGGACTCCAGTAAGCTAGGTCACTTTCTTAGTTCTTCCACCAGCTTCCTGTGAGACCTTTTTCAGTTCTCCTACTTCTTTGATTCCCTTAAAACAAAACCAGTATCTTTCCTGCTCACAGAGCAGATACATTTCATTAATATTTGCTAGGAACTGATTATACAAAGCACAATTAAGTACATAACTACAATTTTCTTTCTCAAGGTCTCACATTAATTCTATCAGTATCTTCAGTTTTAAAACTTATGCTACCTTCAAAGATAAACAACTCCATGGAGGATGTCCCAAGAAGGATACTGGACAAAGCCACAGCCAGGCACCTAGGCAGAATACTGGCTGTTTTAGACTCTTGAACATTTGCCTTGCTTCCAGATCACCTATTAGTTGGGTCATTTACAGCTAAAAACCCTTTAGAGAGCACCACTGCCCTTTTCCTCAAACCATACTGCCCCATATGATGATACCATCAACTAGCTAACCTCCATGCTAAACCTTGATAAGTTTCCTACTGCCTTGTTTAGTGCAAGCAAGTACAACTTTTGTTTTTTTTAAATAATGAAAAGTAAAACAACCCTACACCTACCTGTTTAGACCATGGCAAGATAAAATGAGTTACACAAGAAGCTTAATATCAAAATTCATTATCAGGATAAAGCTCAAGCTGATGCAAACATACGCCTTAACCAAAGACTCCTGGGGGTAATTCAGCTTTCAGTCCCACCATATGTAAATTACTACCAGCCCTGTCATTTGAGGTTTTACTTCTTTTTTCCTGTACTAATGGGTCTGTGCCATTTTTGGTTTTTTAACTGATAGAGAAAGTTTTGGAACTCACAAAAGAAAAACCCTTTCTATCTTCAAAACCCTTATCAATTAGGGCTGAACTAAGCCATAATCAGCATTCAAATTCCACTGTCAATGTTTTTTTCTGGAGGGTTTTTTTGCTCAACTTTTAAGTGATCAATAATGTATTTGAGTAATATCAAGCACCACATGGCTAATTAATCTCAGCAAAACAAGGGGGAAATTCATGTCAGCAAAAAAATGTTACTGTGTCATTTGCTCATTCCTGTTACTTGGGAGTGGAGAAAACAGAGTTTTCCTAAGATCGCTCATTACCGTGAAGGGAGGCTACACCTCTGACCTGAAGACATAACCGAGGGAGGGTCTACAAGGAGAGAAGACTGCCTGCTATGAGACCAGCTGAGATGGTTGGAAAAACTCTTTGAGCCATTTTCAACTCAACTTACAGCAAGGCTTTCACTACCTCCTGCCTGAGGCAAACCCCCCTCATGACTGTTCCAGCTATTCCCTCCAGTGCAAACACCACACCTGTATGCCATAGTTTCCACTCAACAAAACACATCTCAACTTTACAAACCAAGAGCTCCATCTTCCTCAACTCAGTCGGCCCAGGTACCTGTGCATACCTGGCAGGCTGGGCTTGACAACTGCTGCACAGCTTGTGTTTTGGGTTCTGTGTTTAGAAGAGCAATTATTTCCAACATTTGACAGGTGCAAACCTAAGAAACCTCCTTTGTTGCTCCCAGTCTGTAGATAGTTAACCCTCACTGTTTAAACTTTAACTTGTGAAAGGTGAGCAGTTTTTTCTTTCATTGTTCAAGCTCAGTGAGCCTTCCACACTGATGTGCAACTGAAGCAGAAAAAATCCAAAACATACTAAATGTTGTCCTTGCAGCTACTGAGGTAAGAGTATCAAGTAGTAGTTCTTTTTTCTCATTAAAACTGAACTGCACCCATCAGTTCTGTTTATAAAATGGCAGCAATGACACTGGGAGTGCTTCTCAATTTCATCCTTAAAATAATGTGATAGTTTTGAAGATCAGGGAAAAACCAGAATCCATCATGCTTTCCTTAATGGTTTTTATGAGGACAACAAAACCTAACTTTATTTGGCACACTTCAAGCCACTGTGGCTACAGTTGCTCCTCAGCAGTGAGTTAGCCAGCCTTATAATGACTCCTAATGAGACAGCATTTAAAAACGCAATTCGTTGAGCTTTAACTATTTCAATCAGTTATGAAACTCTGCTCCAGAAGGCACAGTTATTTCCTTAAGAAGCCATTAACATCTGGTAAACAAAGCATATCTGGTAACTGCAGGAAAGCACATAACCTCAATTACCTCTCTCCACCACCTGTCAAGTAGTTGGTGCTCACAGCTCACTGGGGCAGAGGAGGCAGTCGGAAGGCAGGAGGACTCCAGCACCTCTGCACCTATTGGCCTTACCTCTGCTTAAAGCTGGTACCAAGCAGAGTGACACAGATTTAACTGCTTCTTGCTTCTTGGCACACTCCTGCAATCTGTCTAAATACACTCAGAGCTCACTGGATTAGATAAGTATACACCAACCAATAGGAAATCAGTTGCAGAAGGTTTATTCATTTCTGTAATTCACCCTCCATGCCGTTTGTTTGAGCCTAAATTTATGGAATGGTTTGGTCTGGAAAGGACATTAAAGCTCACTTAGTTCCAGATGTTACAGGCAGGGACACCTTCTCCTAGACTAGGTTGCTTGAAGCCCTGTCCAGCTTGGCCTCAAACTCTGTCAGGGATGGGGCAGCCACAGCTTCTCTGGGCAACCTGTGCCTCACCGCCCTCACAGGGAAGAGCTTCTGCCTAATATCGAATCTAAATCTACCTTTTACAGTTCAAAGCCATTCCCCCTTGTGCTATTCCCTACATGCCCTTGTCAAAAGCCCCTCTCCAGCTTTCTTG
Source organism: Agapornis roseicollis (assembly GCA_002631895.1). Lineage (NCBI taxonomy): Eukaryota > Metazoa > Chordata > Aves > Psittaciformes > Psittacidae > Agapornis > Agapornis roseicollis. The sequence goes on along the minus strand of NDXB01007325.1, from coordinate 132,137 downwards.
ACTGTCCCTTTAGGCACTGAAAGCTGCTCTACAGTCTCCCTGGAACCTTCTCTTCTCCAGACTGAATAAGCCCAGCTCTCTCAGTCTGTCTTCATAGGACTTCTCAGGTTTGCTCCTCTTGGGAGCCAGTACTATATAGCAGTGAGGCACATGGCACCTAGGAACGCAAAGCTGATCTGTAATCACTCAAGTCTAGTTGTTTTCCTTCATCAAAATCACTGAACATGCAGTGTTATGTATTTCAACATTCTTCTTTGTAGAAATATAACTGTTTCATTATTCGTCATTTTAAAAGAACTTTAGGACTGACAAACTAAAGTCAGGTACTATTCAGCTCTTGTAGACCAGTTGCAAACATCTGTTCTAACAGTTGGCAAATACGTTGTTTTTCAGCTCAAAACCCCTCCCCTCCAGAAGGCTGAAATTTCCAGAGTATCTAATTAGCTCTGGAATACTCTAGTATGAAATCATAACTCTCCAGAAACTACAGCTCTCTGCCAAGAATAAGACTGAACACCCAGTACAATGATATACAGTGTTTTGCCAAAGACTTATTAAAAGTTAGGAAGACTTTATAGCCAGATTTCAAGATGAGCAACAATAGATTTTCATCACAGATGCACTTTCTGCCAACTCAATGGAAAAAGGCTCAGATTTGGCCAACTCTAAAAAACTCCAGGTGCATTAGCTCAGCAGAAGGCACCTATTTTAACCACATCCTTCAGAGATACCAACTACACCAAGCACGTCCAGAAAAGGCTAAAGGACTATTCCTCCAAACACAACACCATGATGCAGCAGACTGCATCCCCGCTATCTAGCGAGCCTCCGCCTCCTCTGCTATCAGTGAATCAAGACTGTTCAAGCAATAGATGAATTGCACAATATAAATGCAGAGTAGAAGTGAACCAGAGAAGTGTCGGGGAAATGCAACCTGGGAAAGATTCTGCAAGGATGCACATGGTGAGGTATCATGTAACAAGCTGCTGTTGGTTTGTTTTCTAACCTATAAACCAACACAGACAAATAGTATGTTTTGGCCACAGTTTTAGGGTGTAAAGCCAAACAACCAAAATGTAAGAATGCCAGAAGTGACATCAACACTTCATCCTCACAGTCTGCTCACAGTGCACTTCTAATTCGCTTACTGATACAAGTTCATCCATTTCCAGGCTCCAGTCCCATTCAGTGGTGGATAGAATGGGTTTCCCAGGTTTGGGTGATGAGGGCAGCTGTACTTTCTATGACCTTTCTAACAGTCATGGCAAAAGCTGGAACTTTACATGATCTAGTGGACTGCAGAAAGAAAACATGGTCTCCTCATGAAGACAGCTGATAATCCCTGAAAACCTGCCCCTCCTTCAGCATTACTGCAAACTTAACAACAGAACAAAAAAAAAAAAGGCAACACACCAAAACAAACCACCAAATACAACACACACAACCACAAACCAACCCAGCAAACCGCTTCTGAAGAACGTCTCTGCCCAGAATTCATTCATACTTCTAAAACGTACCTGTATTTTTTATGAAACACCCTGCCTTGGATGGTGCCTCTCTGACTTGAAGAAACAGCCGTCACCAACAGGTACTGGGCATACAAGGTCACAGCTACAGCTAAAGGTTTGGAAATACCAAACCTTTGGAAGTCACATGTCAGATGGCCAAACTTGGGGATACATTTCATCCTATTTCCAATTGCGAAGTCTCCACACACTAAGAAAAAAGGATTACCACGAAGCTCTGACCACAAAGAGTACGGTGAAGATAAGCCATTTGTGTAAAGCACTTGGTTTACAGTGATGGGAAGAATAGAAAAACCACAAGGAAACTAAATATCCTGCCCTCCAACAGCAGTTTTCATATTTTAAGAAGTACTAGTTATCAGTAAATAGCACCTCAGAATGAGCAATGGGAATTGTAACACAGCACTAAACAAGGCAATAACCTTCCCCAAACACCAGCATGTAACCTTATTAAGCAAAAACTGTCATAAGGCCAAAAGAGAGGAGGCTAACAAAGGCAGAATTCAAGCTATGAAGGCTACAAAGTGACCTTAGTCCTTCTGTTCCCTTAACTTCACTGGGTTTTATGGAAGAATAAAGAATTGCTTAAAAGAACTCAAAACTTTAAAAAAACGTAATGCAGATTCTTTTTCTGCTAATTCTGCTGTAGGTGCAATATCCTCCAGCATAGAAGCAGTGACATCTTAAGCCATGAGTGATGTTTTTGATGTGCTAGGGTGTAATACAATTTGACTGAAGCCACCAGTTAACAGACTCCAGGCAAAATGGCAGTGTTACAGTAAAACACTTCAAGAATAACTACTTTGGTTTGTTGTTGGGTTGCTTTTTTCCTCTCCCCTTCAGTCATTCTGTACCTAACAAAGCAGCCATTAACACTCCTATTTCAAATTCATTCTCCTGCTTTTCCATATTTTTATATGCTGGTTTTTATGCTGCCTAAATAGCTCTCCTATGATGTTTCATTTCTATTTGTTTTGCATGCCTTTTGTCACACCTTTTTAATGAAAATGTCTGTCCACATTTGATGATTTTCTTTTTAACCTATTAAAAACTTAGCTACAGATCATCCATTGATAAAAATTTGTCTACAAACACATTTTTATGGTAACAGTTACAAGAAAAATCACCTGTTGCCAATTAGAAGCATTTGTTCACACAAATGTTTGAATTAAGAAACTGACCCTCAAATGGCTGCATAGAGGTTTCTAGATTTACCATATTCCATGTAAAGCAGAACTCTGTTCTCCTCTAAGCCTACTGCACATGTAAAATTTGTCAAAAAAAAAAGTGTAATTGCTAACAAGAAGCAGCAGATGACACAAGCTTTGAAACAAAATCTAATACATTACTAAATAATTAGTGCCACAGAAGATACTATTGCAATTTCTATTATTTCTTTTGAAATAGATGTTCAATGGTCAATTTTCACACAAACTAACTCAGTAAAGAACATTACAGACAACAGAGACCTGGTATTTTCCATATAAATCTGTTCCCTGGGATTCCCAACCATCTATCACCCTGGCACAAGCTAAACACTGATAAACCAGTGTGCTTGTTCACCTTCCACAAACCAGAAATAATTTCTGCTTTTAATCTGACAAGACAGTTTACGACCAGCTTTGCCAGTGCTTCTGAATTACTAACAGCCATGGGAATGTAAGAGTTCAGGATCAGACCTAAGTTTGTACCTTAAAGAAATTTTACCTTGATACCAGCCTTGAGTTCCAAACTCTGGAAACAAAGTTGTTAAATACATGAGCAATTTACTTCCGGATGCTCAGGGTGTAAGCTTGTATCAAACTCAGCAGGCCTCTCTAGAAAGGAGTGAATCAGAATTTTTTAACGTCTTTCTTCAAGTCTTTACTAAGAAACATCTGTAAGCTCTCTGGGATTCCTTTTTGTAAATGAGCAAACAGGACGGACTCGGCTCAATGGCGAGAGGTTTCATTAGTGGTTTTCAAACATTAATAACACTAAAGATTAGATCAACACAGAGTAACAAATTTAATTCAGCATTAGAGCATGTTTATAGCGCTTTCCAATGGACTTTGTATACTCTTACCAGTATTCCTTCCCCTCCATATTTTGAATATATTTTCAGTTGAGAGTTAAACAAGGATGCAAATTTCATGTCTCCAAATGCAGTAATCTCTAACAACAGAAAACATGCATCTGTTTATGGGAAAAATATTTTGAGTATTAAACTAACCTATGATTTATGACTCATACATGACTTCATCTGGAAATGCCTTAACAAAGTATTATCCGTAATGACTGACAGCTACCCATGTTTCTTACTACTGTGACTCTTACCACCCCAATATCTCATTGGCCATCAGGTAAATATCAAGGTAAATATCAAGTAAATATCAAGGCCACCAGGTAAATCTGGAAAGCATAATGGGAAATTATTTGACTTGTCTTGTCACTACTGAGTCATTACAGAAGGGGAAAACCATGTTACAATTGCTAACTCCTATGGAATAAAGCAGATCCAAAGCAGGAGCAGGGAACAGAAACACGACAACTTTGTTTCAGAATTTAATTCCCTAATCCTTCCCAATGATAACACCTCTGATAAACAAAATTCTGCTCTCAAAGAGACATCTAAAAACATCCTCAGGTGGTATAAAGCTAGCACATAATCAGGAACCTTGGGAGATATATATACATACACATAGGGGTATATGTAATTCATGTAAGTGTTTGTGTATATGTATGCATATATAAAAATTATTGGGGGTCTGCTCAGAACATAACTAACTCAGATCTAAGAAAAACAGACAAAAGACATTAGGAAGGACTGATCCACACTTTTATGTTCTAGTTGTACTTACTTAACTTCTAGACCTGCATGGAGGCTAATATCTATGAACAAAATAATTATATCAACTGTCAAAAAAAGTACAAACAGATATGTTTGCTTTAAGTTAATTTCAAAGCAACATTTAAGCAGTTTCAGGACTTTAAAGCACTTTGTTTAAAAATAGTAGAAAAAGCAATGATCCTATGCTATTTTTGAGTATTCTCTTCTTTTTCATCTATGATACAATTTACCTAAAATCCATATTTACCCACAATCCATATTTACCCTAAGCCTTCCTAACATCCAGGCAGTCATGGCGTAAAGCCCTGTGAATCATAGTGAACAAAATACAAGAAATGATGTTATGGTATTTAATAATGCATAGCATCTAAATAGGGCTGTCTTTGGACATTGTATGTTCTCAGCTCTCCTTCCAATCATAAAGACAGGCTATGTAAGATGACAGAGAGCATGGCCTTGTAAAACAGCTCAGGAAGAGGTCCAGAGGTCAGCAGAGCTGTTCATCTATGAGCATGGAGAACTGTTTTAACTAAAGATAGCTGCTTTATTTCAATAACTGTCTCAGTTCTTGAACAGTTACTGTGATGTACAAACACAAGACACTTGTCTTCATTGCTGCTGTAACTCAAGTTCACAGACTGTAGTTAATAATAAACCCAGTTTGTCACCCTCTCTACCTCCAGGGACATCCTGGAAAATTGCCCTGCTGATGTTTTGAACCAGATCTTAGAAAAACAGAATAGATGCTTAAAACCATGCCTAGGCAGGAGAGATCACCTAGTGACCCCAAATCAGCAGGGGACCTCACAGAAGTCCCAGAGGTGCCTTTACTGTTGGTGCTATGACACCAGTTTTCAGCTAACACAATATTTCACGTAAAAACAGACAACTAAAACTTCACCATTCCAACAAAAACAAAATTCAGATTTACTTCTCTCTGGGTTTGTTAGTGTTACATGGAGAAGATGGAAAACTAAGTTTAACAACACATGCCTCAGATGCAAACCCAATGGGATGTGATTGAACTCCATTACTCTTTACTCCCAAACAAAAATAGTAAGTTTTACTTGTTGGCATTTTTGAAAAGAATGAGAAAACAGCAGATTGTTATTCTGAAATTCATCTCATGGCAGCAGCAGCAGCCTGTCATTAAAGGTAAGCAGGATGACAGGGAAGACAGAATGTAACCTTCCACTGATGCTTCAGAAAGCTACAAGTGATGTACAGAGCTCTGATCCGAGCAGTGTGACTTGTAAAAGATATGCTTTCAATCAGTATCAACTCAACTGAAAGAAAACTCTTTCATCTCACCTCAATTCCAGGAATTTGGTGCATCAATCACAGTAGGTTTCAAAAACTGAGATACTGCCCAAATAACAATAAGCTTCCTAACTAGGTAACTGCAGTGAATTAGTTTATTTCTACTTAAAAGTGATTCTTTTTTTCTACCTCAGCAGCAGCCTATGTTATACAAAATGTCTATTTCATTCACAAAAGATACATATTTAAAAGAATAAACCATGCAAGTTTCAAATGTGGTAAGTTTCAAAACTCAAATAAAATAGTATTAAAACACACCCATTCTTAGTCAAGTGTCTTTTTACTGCAGTCTGTTGTTGAGATTTATAGTAAGAATGTTACAACTGTCACCATTAGTGAAGGAATGGGGCTGCAGATGTGTAGAAGAATCAGAAGGGACTGCAGGAGTGACATAAAAGGCACCTGTTGACAAGCACGTGAATTAGCAAGTGATCCAGATTGCAGCACCTTTGTACTAAGCTTCTCAGGACAACACGGTAGAAAAACACATGGCAGCCTTGAATAAGCTACTTTTTACACCCACACTAAAACGAAAACTCGAGCCACTAAATAAGAAAATGGCAAGAATATGAAGAGAATCCTTAAGCCTTACGATTATCCCACATAAGGAGATAGAAGTAGACTGAGAAAACCCTAACATTTGCAGGTATGGCACAGGAAACTAAAAAATATTCCAACCTGTTCTGCATACCTATAGAATACAAAAGGCACATTAAAAACAACCAAAGAATGAAGGACATGTTCATGTCGTCCCACGAATGTTACCACTGCAACACATATGGCACCCCATTGCTGGGTACAACACATGGACATGTCCTACTGCTTGGGAATTGGCAGCTATGAAACTGTATGAGTTTTTTCAAAATATAATCACTTTGCTCATAAGGTCTTGCATTAAGTTTTGCTGCACTATTTGCTACAATACTGCACCATTAATTTCAATTGATCTTAACTGACATTAATTTTAATTGACCTCCAGAGAGTGCAGTGTCAATGACAAAGTGGAACTGCCCAGGGAATGAGAGGTTCTACAAATATTCTCAACTTGGATTCTAAGTTCTGATTCAGAAGCAGTATTTCCTGTCTTTTAAAGGCAAACACTGGGATAAGCACACTACAACTCTAACAGACTGGCTCGTAATATCAGCCAGCTATGCCCTTCCTTCCATATGCTTTCATATATCAATATATATTTTTTTCTCTATAGAAGCATAAGTCTACAATTCTTACACATGTAGGCTCCAGTTGAGTGTTTTAACATCTAAAGGCAGCATACATTCCCACAATGCAAAGTGAACATAGTTTTTGTAGGCAAAAACCAAACAAGTTGTGCCCATTCTCAGGGAAATGGAAACTGAATCCCTGTGCAGTTGAGTAAGGATGGTTGGGTCAATGGCTCAATGTATCCTCATTGTTGCAATAGAGAGGTTTCCTCACAAAAAAAAAAAAAAAATAAAGCTAAACAAACAAAAACAAAAGCCAACAATTTATTGTGGGTCAGTAACAAAACATCCTACTGTGCAACTTCACACCTCAATGCTGAGAAAAAGGTAACCTCATTATAACATACTAGAAACTTCCCATTACTGTTTAAGTGAAGGAAAGCATGAAAAGAATTGTCATATTGAAAAGGTTTGTCTCTCCCTATTGTGAACATATTAAAATTAGAAAACATGGAAAAATAGAGAGAAAAGCATTACAAATCAGTACTGGAGAAGTAAACAAAACCCTCACTGCTGTAATGATTCCCTAATTCTATTTCAAACATCTGGATACCCTAAATCCTCAGGACAGTTGGCAAAGGTTAACAAAAGAGCACCAAAGCTATGTTACTTCAACAGTTTGTCCCTATCAGAGTAGGAAAGGAACACATAGCATCAGCCACAACTAAAGCTACTTGAAGCATGTTTCGAGAAGACAAAGCTGCATCTTCTATCCTGCCATCTGCCATTTGCTCCTGAAGCCACAACAGAACACTGCATCTTTGGAAAGGGGTGAAGCTGGCAGCATCAGGCAATTTCCAGCAGGGAGCAGGGGAAAAAGAAATGGGGCAACTTAATTTGTTTTCCTCTGCTCACATGGAAATATTGCACCAACCAATGGAATCCAGCTGGAAACCTCATTATGTAAGTAATATAATTCAGGATGTTAGAGGAAGTCAGTTACAGCCCAGCTCCTCAATAAAAACATACTCCCTGACAATTTTCTTAGAATATGACAACGTCATCTTACATGTGGTTTCTGAGCAATAGTCACAAGGAATTCAAGCAAGGCACACTGCATCTCACAGCATCAGTGAAGAATGACACAAGAGTGCGCAATACCTGCCTTATTCTAACTAAATTTCCTTCGTCCAATAATCGTAAAATGTTGCGTAGCATTTCACAACAGCTTAACTTAAAAAATTTTGCAACAATCACACTTAACTGGTATCTTGTGTGAAACAGAAATGGAAACCACAAACTGAAGAGCGTGCACTGCTTGCTGTAAAAGCTATGAACTGTTGACTTTAAAAACATGTTGCTCAAGAGATATTTTCATGCTGTATTTAAATTCATATTATGCCATTAGCACTGAAAACCAACACATTTCAAATATCAAGCAAATGTACGGCAGTGGGAAAAGGGAATTAAGTCAGTAAGAATTGAGCTGCCATTGTAATTTCTACAGTATTAACAAAAAAAAAAAAAAAGTTAACATCACTGGAGAAAAGCCTGACAAATTTGGGAGCTTCTTTCTCAACATCTGCAATAGGCCAGGAACATCAGCAGTGTCATCTTCTAATCCTCTGGATCCTTGGAGATCTGTACCTAAGTTATGTTTAGGAGCTGCTACCTTCATGACTACACAATATTTCTACAGTAAATACTAAAACTCTTTTATTTGAAAACTATTTAGAAATTTTGCTGATTTTTCCCCTCAGCCCTTCATCCAAGCTTAATTTCCAGAGAGGTTCATGAATTACCAATCACCATAACAAAACCAAGCCTTCCATACTATCACCTGCAAGGTGAACTGGGCTTGTCAGGAAACACTGCCTGCATTTGTGCATTAGCAATGAGCACTGTATTTGTGCTATGTTGGTAGCCAGGGGAAATAACAAGGGTCAGTTTTGCTTGTGCTGTGAACTGTAAAACCATTACATTAGAAGTTGATTACTTATCCTGTTATCAGACACTATCTCTTAAGAAAATTTCAAATTCAAACACATACTTGGAGTGAGAAACAATTCTGTGGTCAACTCTTTCTTGTTGGCCTGTGCTTCTGCTGATTTTTCACAGAAGTTAGAAGCGTTTACAAGGAAATGTTGGTTAATGAGTTAAATTGAAGAGATTTAGTGCCATGTTCATGTCCCTCACAAGAGCACCAAGGGTCAAGACTGCAGCTGAAGAATTCAATGCCAAATGTGAACTTCTGTATCACATTGGCAATATCCCAACTTGCTTTGACTATATGCACCAAAACAAAATCTCACTATACCATCCCAGCCTTTAAAAATGTGCATTAGAGACACAAGCTACTACAAAACTGTGTAAAAAGCATGAGCTTTGTTGAATACAGACAAAACAGAAACATCCCCAACATGATTTTTGCCCTTCATGAGTTAGTGTCTAACATAACCATGTGACAACACCCTTTCAGAAGTATGACAGAGGATGCTTTTTACACTTAAGCTCACCCAGACACCCAAGCATTCTGTTTTAGTACAAACACACCTTAAGTATTAGCAGATTGTCTTTTGAACCAAAAAAGAATAAAACCCACACTTGTCAATAAAGACAAGTTTAGATCATATTGACTTCTGCATTAATCCTGCTACAGAAAGTTTTTGCATGCTTTTCCTATGCTCCTTCCCTAGGAAAAGTCAGGCCTGCTAGGACAACAGCCAACATGCAGTTAATTAGACAGATATTCAAAGTTATCAACCACCTGCTTCCAGCACTTAAGGCATTAACCTTTTTTGCTCAATTCATCTGCCTTAAAATGGGGGGAAAAAAATCCACCTGTTAACATAGGCAGTCCTATCACATGCAAAACACCAATTCTGTAAAGCTCACATAAACCATCTTAAAACCAGCTAACAAGAACTTCTCTTCATATTAATGAACCATACCATTTTATCACTAGCATTCATAACATAAGTTTGTTTTATATATATATGTGGGCAAAATATATCTGTTTATCCCCATCTTAAAGAGAATTCTCAGTCTCTACTTTTTACTAGGACTTGCATAATCAAAGCTTTAAACCAGCAGTGACCACCTAGTGTGGAAAGTTTCATTTTCATCTTAGCCTAACACCTGTCCCATTTAAAAAACTAAAAGGTACCCTTGCTGGAACCAAAAAATCATTTTTAAAATGGAAACAGAATCATTTTGCTGGGGTTTTTTTCACAGCAGCTTGTTGAAAATTTTCTGATCTACTAGACATGCTCAGAAAAGCAAGGAAAAAAGTCCCAAACATGCCAAAGCCTTGTTCACCTAGTACTGCACTTTGCGTATTCAGGCAAAGCAAAGCAAACAGAAAACATTGACTAGTAAGGAAAAACTTGAGGTTAACCTGCTAAACTGAAGAGTGACTTTAATCAAGGGAGAAACTTGAACCAATGCGTTAGAAATTTAGCACTAGTGTATTCAGAATGAGGCCAGCTTTGGTCAAGAGAAATTACTGTCCTCACCCGTCTTGTTTTAGAACTGTTGAGACACTTTCAAAGAGGTTTTAACATTCTTTTCATACAAATGCCTATAACGCAAGACCAAGTCAAACTTTTGCCATGCCCCAAGAAGCCTCTTCTTTAAAGCCCTTGATTAAGTAACAAAACAAACCTGAAACTTTCTAGCCCAAAACAGTGCCTCCATCTTCCCAAACATTTTTATTGTATCTGACCCTGGCCTGCGTAAAAATGGGGCAGCCAGCACTATGAGCCCAAGAGGAACAACACATTCCCAAAGCAAGCCTGTGGCAGAATAGCATGAGAAACATTGAGAAATGCTGATACATGCTTCTGCTAGTTTTTATTATGTCAGCTTGCTGGGGAGGTTTCCTAAAACTATGCAATTTTACCAACTCTGAGAGGATGGGAAAGAACTGTTTTATCTTTCAACTGAAGATAATATCAGCAATGCAGTCTAAAGAGAGTTGGATCCTCTTTTTGTGTTACTCATTTTCTTAAATCAGGTTTCAGATGCTTAGATATGAATGCAAGGTTTTACTCTAAAATGCTGAAAAAGAATAAGTATAGCTGTCAGAGGATGCAGAGAAAGGTGAAAGTGTAACTCTATAAACTACCAGGGGAGCTGCGCTTTCCAAATCAAAAGCTTCCCTTTTTTACTGCATCACTGAAATGTATTACATTTGCCTTTTTTTTTTTTTTATTTTTTTTTTATTTTTAACTCGAAGAAAAGTGTATCTTCTATGTTTAGCAATCACCTTACCTGATTTTCAATGTCTGTAAACACCAGGAGCCTACATAGCTGGGGACCTGTAACTACAACCTAATCAAAAAGTTCGAATACAGATATATGAGGTCTTGAAACATAGTTGGCCTCTCATGTGCAGGTAATATTTTCTTTAAAATGGCAATCAAGTATGTATCAGTCCTTCATGATCTGGCTCAAGGCTTAAAGAGTACCTGAAAATTAATTAGTCTTCTAAAGCATCCAAAGCTTAATAAGCACTGTAGACCTAAAGTCACTGCACTATCTAACCTCTCAAAGCATCAATATCATGGAGTACTTCAAACAATCCCAAATGTCTTGACATAAAAGTCAAAAAGATTTCCAGTATTGTGTTTAAAAGTTGATTTTAACAGGCTCTGTTCTTGTTCTAGATTATGGTTTGGTTATTTTTACCTTGCTAAATATAAAGCTAAAGTGCACACAAGTTTATAACTCAGGCTTTTGCAAATCTCTGCACAATGCAGCCATGTAACACTTGAAATCACAAGCAGTCCATAATCCTTTTATCTTCTAAACTCTATACAATGGAAAACACTCAGTTCTATATGCTCTGCTTTTTCTCTGCATTTTATAACATCACGTCAAGTAGCTTTTAACATTCTCTCTTACAGCAGAGATGGCTGCAAGAAAAGGAATGCACTCAAGCACAGCAAAAAATCCTTCCACTATCAAACATCATTTAAATCAGAATCCTTCACCAACTGCTATGTCTTCCATCAACCTCAGACAACAAAATAATGGATGTAAATATTCAGTATGCTTAAAAATATAAAAAACAAACAAACAAAAACCTTACCAGATAGTAAGTTTTTAAATGAAGACTTCCAGCTCTTTAAAATTTGTTTTAAGCATATAAAGTCCTTCTGTAGCATTTGAAATCCAGCAAGCACACTATGCTCCATTGCAGAGCTTAACCAACTGCATAACAGTGAAATTGGTGCTGCTCAAGCTGAGAAATGTTAATGTGTTAAGATGAACACAGAAATGAAATTAACTGAAGTGGCTGTAATACAGATGAACATAGCTATACAAAGAAAAGAAACCTCAACTGCTGAAGTAGAAACACCTTCTAGAAATTCTTCCCAGAAAAAGGCTGAACCTCAAAAATATCTTCTGAACACAAGAGAAGTATTCAGTGTTTTCAGCTAGTTCATTTGTACACTTTGTATCAAAGAAACTAATTCTGGTTAATAATGTGTAATTGCTGAGATCTTAGCAGATGTCCCATAACTAAAAATGTAAGCATTGTGCATAAATCTATCCCAATCAAGGCTTTGACGAAGCAAATGCAGCAGTCCCATAAGTTTCTCCCATTGTTCCCGGAAGTCAACTGTGATTTAAAATCCTGTTTAATAGATTTATAGCCTCTATTCTAAACTAACTCCCTCCTATTATATGGGGAAGATGTTTCTCTTGCACAGTGAATCTAGCATATATCTTGAATATAAGCACTTCTGCAATCTGTAAGCATGGAAGCCTTTCATCATGCCAACGTGGTAATGTTTCCATCAGTGTTGTCTGGACGAATTTAGAGGGTCTGAGCAAGAAGGAATATTAACTGGCGGCTTCTCTTAAAAAAAAAAAAACCTGAAGTGAAAAGTTTCCTCCCACCTAACAAGCTTGTTCTACAGGCACTTTTACTTAAGATAATTCAGCTCTTCCTGAATTTCTTCAATAAAATAAGAGTAGAAAATAGCAGTACTTCTAGCTACAGTTCTCAGGGCTGTCCTGTTACCTTAAGTACTCTGACACACACGCTGAAAGTCATGGCATGACACTATTTCTGCAAAATTGAATATACAGCAAGACTATGACACTCATCTCAAACACAGTGGAAGTGATCAACTTACACTAACAAGATCTACAAAGTAAAGAGTTTTGAAGTACTTCTGTTTCCTCTTCCAGAGGTATTTCACAGCTTAAGCCTTACTGCAGGAGCAGTATAAATAAATGCAAATCACAGTCTAATTTTACACTGGAAATATATCAGTAAAAGCAAAATGTGTAATGCTGCTTTAAAGAAGGCGTTAACACTATTCTAATTCAGCATGCAATTTTAGGTTTTGCTCTATTTGCAAAATGTATCATATAAATTACATTCACAAGTGTTAACAAAGCAACAAAAAATTTTCTTTCAGGATTATTTTTACTTGCAAAGATGACAAGCAGCAGAAAGTTATTCTTATCTCTGAGCAAGCTCTTGTATTTCTTACAGAGTAAGCTTCTCCCATACGTAACATCAACACGGTTGTATCCAGTGAACAGAAATTCTGTAGCATCCAAAGGTAGTCATGCCTTTTACTCTTCAACTTGCTCCACTTGGACCTGCGAGTCTTAAACAATGTGCTGGTTTAAGATCAAAGTCCTGTCATACTAGGAGTTCAACAATATCCCACACATAGTGCTTATTCATGAATTAGTGAAAACTGAAGCCAGGACAGAATTGGAAGCCGCACAGTGCTACTTCAGTGCTAAAAGCCTCCACATTTCTGTCACAACTCAGCCTATCCTATAGAAGAGGGTTGAATACACATTGGAGCACATCTTAAAATGAAAGCAGCAACATATAGGTAAGAAAGTATATGTTAATATTATATATAAATTATACATAAGATTACTATAGTGGTCAAATTTATTCCACACCATGAGACAAGCCATAAACACCTCAACAGCATAGCCACATCTTACTTTCCAAAGTATAAGACACAGAATCTTATCCATAATACTCAAACCAGAAGGAAACTCCTGAGGAAAAGACAAGTCCCTTAACATAAAAGTAAGTTGGCACTCAGTAAAGGATCAAACAAGGAGGCAGATGGCTGGTTAGAAAGATACAACAGTTTAAAGTTTCAGAGACCATCAGGAAAAGTGGGTTAGGTATCTGATACTTAAACAGGCAAGAAAGAGTATCAGAGCACATACAAATCAGTGAAGCATGAGACCAAAGAATAAAGTAACTTTATTTTAAAGAAAGTGAGCTCTAAAACATGTCCTTATGCTCAGTTCTCTTCATCAAACAGCCTTAAAAGTTTTACTGTGATTTACTTAAGGCTAGCAACTTATTAAATCCTTACTCTTGCTGCTGCTAACAGCTAGATTTTAAGAAAGCTACCTTTGAATCAGCTAAATGACAGCAGAAAACTTTAGCTGACAACCTTCTACCATTAAAAGAAAAGGCAAAAATAGACTAAGAGAAGACGATGAAACAAACCATCACAGAACTACCCAACATCCCCAAAAATTAATAAATACAATGACATCTGGAAAAATATTAAGGATAATTTACTTAGTCTTTATTCTTTATACTGTTTATAGAACAGCTATATACATATACACTGAACTCATAAGTTGGTCACACTGATAGATTATCAGGCTCAGAGCAAAGATATTTCAAAACACTATCAGCAAAAAAACCGATGTGATTGAATTTTAAATATAGGGTGTAGGCTATCTGTTAGAAAGTATTATTTCATTCTGAATTCAAGGCAAAATAAAGTAGATGCCACAAAATATTTAAGAAGTTTAAGCCAATTTAATGTTATGCCATACTACCTACAGGCCTTCAAACAAAACAATGTTCTAGCTCTGTGCATTCTCAAGGGCAAAGCCAGCTCAGATCTCAGGACAGGATGAGGAGTTTTCAAGGCACAGCTGTCCTACAGGCACGAACTCCATCAATGAAACATTCCAAGCATTTTGCTGCCTTTAGCGCAGGATATTCCAAAGCAATCTTGCTATATTATATCTGACTAGTAACTTGAGAAAGAAAGTACTTGCCGCTACTGAGAGAAATAATGTGAAAGGGGAAACATCCCATTCCATAAAAGATCATTAACCAAAACAAACAAAATAAACCCAAGAAACCAATCACAGCACCAACAAAACCAGTTGTGGCAGCAGACAAAACCTACTTCCACATAAGGTAAAGGTCCTTGAATCCAACCCACCTCAATGCACTTGATTCCACAAAAGTGATATGAGCTACTGTGTTATCACAGTCATTCTGTTCAACATGACACCTCAACGTGTTTTCAGGGGCACTTTCTGTATGAATAGCATAGAAAGGATGCTAATGGTTGTGGCTCAGGTTGTGGCTCAGGTTGTCAGGGTTTTTTGAACTGCAACTTCAAACTTAAAAAAATCCTTCTGCTTTAATGAGTGTACACAGGTCAATTAAGAAGCACAAGATCAAGGACCAATAAATTAACATCCTATCATGGACTGTAGCCATTCACAGACACTTAAGACCCTAAGAAGGGGTCAGGATAGATATTTTGCATAACATACTTTCCCTTCCCACTGCTTTAGCAAGAGTTCAATACCACTAGAAAAAAAAAAAAACAAACTGATCTGAGGGATTCAACATTCTTCAATCTTTCCAAAAGTCACTAATTCCCAGGAATGCTCAGCAACTACTTTACTAAAATACAGTAGGTATATCCATCAGCATCCAAAATAAAATCCCTTGACAGAACTAAAGCACTTATTTTTGTTTCAGGTGAGAGATTCATTGCAGGAATGTATTTCTAAAAGCCACCACAACATATACACCAATAGCCACATCTTCACAAGGACAACTGTCTCGTGCACAACAAACACTAAACACTGAGTTAACCCAAATGAATCCTTTTCTTTATAGAGTTGTTGTAAGCCTTATCAGCCTTGTTCCTGGGCTAAGTCAAAACACCAGCTACTAAAGAGAAGAAAAACTGACTCCAACTGCTGAACCCAGGACAAGAGTTTAGTATCAATTTTAAAGAAAAAGAGATTTTAATTAATGTAATGTGTATGCCTCATGAAGTCCAACAAATGGATACTGCAAAGTCCTGGCCCTGAGGAGGCACAGCCCCATCTATCAGGACAGGCTGGGGCTGGCCAGCTGGAAAGCAGCTTGGTAGGGAGGAGCCTCCAGGTCCTGGTGAGCACCAGGTTGACCATGAGGCAGCAACGAGCCTTTGAGGCAAAGACCACCAACAGCCTCCTGGACTACATTAGAAATTGCATCACCAGCAGACAGAGGGAGGTGATCATTCTCTTCTGCTCTCAGCATGGTGGGAGCCACATCTGGAGCACTGGGTGCAGTTCTGGTTTCCCCAGGATGGGTGAAACCCAGACAAACTGGAAGGGGTTCAAGGAAGGGCGTCAGAGGCTCAGAGAGCTGGAACTGCTCAGCCTGCAGAGAAAAAGGTCCAGGGAATCCCACCCATGTGTATTAAACACCTGATGACAGTGACTAGCATTTCACACTGATGCCCAGTGACAGTGAAAAGGCAACCACGAAATTGAAATATAACAAATGAAGTTTAAACCTAAACTGACCCTTTTTTACTATAACAGTTGCCAAACACTGGAATAGTTTGCCCAGATCATGTGTGGAGTCTCCTAAGGATACTCAAAACCCGCCTGCACACAGTCCTCAGCCACCTGATCTAGTTGTCCCTACTTTGAGCAGGGTTCAACAAGACAATCTTTAGAGATCCTCAACAACCTCAGCTATTCTGTGATTCTGTAGTATCTATATGTAGTACTACTTATACTACATATATTCTGTAGTATCTAATATGTACAGAGATTCTAATACGTAGATTCTGTAGTATCTATATGTAGTACTAGTTATACTACACTGTTACATCATAGGGACAGAGACATAATTAATTCATCTCTGTGCATACCAGGTGATAACTGAGTGCTTATCAACAATACAATACATACACCCACACTGTCTCCTATGCCCTTGCCTCTCTCTCCACCCTGTACGCCATGTTCTTGCTCCCACTTCCAAGAAGAACATGTTCTTATTTTATGACAGCTGTGAATTGGAACCATTTAAACAGTAGACCATCTCCTGCTCTTTCTACCTCAAGGTAAGATTCCTGCCAAAACCAGCTACTAGCAAATCTTTCATCACAAGTGTCTTCAGCCACAGAATTACGTGCACTTGCAAATTCTGGGAGAATAGGGGATAATGCATATTTTGTGCAAATTTAGCAAAATATTAAAACAGAAGAGCAGGGTTACTGCAGGATAACTACACCAAATGGAGACTGTTTATTTGCAGTGTTGTCTGCCTCACTTCTTCTTAATGTTAGGTTCTTCCTTCTTTTGCTTCTTTTTACTTGTTCAAGGTATTCTTTTTTTGTACCTAGCTATTTATTTTACACAGTCATCATAATCTTCACAAACTTGCTTGATGGAAGTTACCTACCTCAGTTTATTCTATTTCCTACTTTTTCTTGAATTAACCTCCATTTTCTTTTGAAGGATATAATTATTATTTTTTAACTCCACCTCTGTGATTATACTGGAAATTCTTCATTACTATTACCTACCTCACCCTTTAATCTTATTTTGCAATTAAACATGAATTATAAAACTGAGAATAAAATCTGCACAAAAAATGCTCTCAATTCCCATCTGTAAGTTATGACCTTCATGCAACTCTTTGCCCTCCGTATCATCACCCCAGCTCATCACCTTCAACTTCACTGATTCTGAAGAGCAGTATACTACTTCTAATAGCTATACAAAAAGGCACACAGATTATACTGTCAGTCAGCTTGTATCAGCAATATATGTATCTGTACATCCAATGCAAAGATTCAGAGAGCTTGGGAGTAATTGTTTTTAAAAGAATGTCAGATAACAAAAAGGTTGAACATACAGGACTTGTACAGTTTGGTACATGCCACTAGTGAAGCTTCTCAGATAGTCATTCTTCAACCATCAGCATGAACACACTGCCACTGGTTTGCATAAGTGCATTTTAAAGTCATATATGAAAGGAAAATTACGTAGCAGAAACAGTTACAGAAGGTAGAGAATAAGCAGAACTGAAACACTTCTCCCAATTCATAATTGCATATAGTGACATTCAGAATGCTATATAGCACTTCCAGCCTGAATTTTCTTCTAATTCAAGAGAAGTTTACTGTGCTGAGTATTACTTTTTCCACTTGAAGTATGTTTGCTTTGACAATCCACTTATTAAATGTTTAATCTGTTACTAAGTCGTAAAGAACAAAGATCTCCATAGCTACCAACAGGCCATTATGATAGGATATAATGACAGGCAGTTTTCTACCACCCAAACTTCAAGCACTGCATTTGCTGCTGCAATAAAATAATAGGTATTTAGGACAAGTTGTGTTCTATAGTGATACAAGCTTTCCTCACTGTTGTAAACCCCAAATACAATTGTAGTTGTTCTTTTCTGAGATGGATGATGTTTAATCTTCCAGTTTCAAGTACCATGAAAGAGCACTACATATGGATCTCCCCTCTATGCTTAATGATCATTATAAAAAATGGTCAGAAACAACAATGAAAGTTGGCCTTCTCCACATGAGGAACTGCCAGGATCTGAGAGCAGAGAAAAACGATGTCTGCTTCAGGAAAGCAGTGAGTCTCAGCAAAGAGAGAAAAAGTGGAGAACAACCAGAATATCAGTGTCAGAATAGAAATTGTATAGGGAGAAGTAAAGAACAAGAACAGTAAACTCAGGCAAATCACATCAGGCTCATTAATAGAGCGACAACACAAACATGAAGTTCCAAGAAATACTTTTGGTCATTTGCTTTTAGTTAGACCCTCTTTCTTAACCAACTCTATTCTACTGGTTTAAAGGACACACACCACACCACATCAATTCTGGCACAGAATTAGTAAAATAGAAAGATGGCCACAACTGAACTGGAAAAGATCTTGTCACCCGTTCTGTTGGCCAACACATTGGAAGTATTATGGGAATAGCTTTTTTTTTTTTTTAGCAACTGTAAAAACAAGCCAAAAAGCCAGTGTCATCATTAAGTGCAACACCAGCAGTCAGGAAGTGAAGCCCTCTAATGGGGGGAGGTACCTTCTGCTGTACCACCTACCAAAGACAAACAGTTTCTGTTCCAGGTTATAGCCCCTGGATGCTGTTAACGACTCTAGCACTGCAAGCAAATTGCTCACATCCAGCTTCTGTCTACCTTCTGAGCATGCTTATTAAGAACTGTGGGGTTTTTTTTTCTATAATCAAAATGGATCTCCACCAACGGTGCATCCCCAGTGCACCACACTGAACAAGTGACTGCATAAATAGCCACACTTATTTACTAAAGATACAATCTACAAGAAATGCACCACTGTATTTATTTATACTGGGCAATGATAGCTGTAATTGTACAGATTTTCTAGTTAACACTCATCACAACTGTATTCCTGCTGCAGTCAGAGGCAAAAGTCACTACCATGTCATACTTTCCAATATCATCAAAATCTTACATAACATATTCTTTACAAGACTTCTAGTATAGGCTAATCAGTATATCTTAAGAAAGTGAACAGTGAAACAGTTTTAAGCATGTACCTGGTACCCTTTTAATTGGAAAGGCCTGATTAGGTAAAAATTAAGTAGAGGGGAAAAAAACAACCTAACAATTCACATTTGAGGGAGATAAAAAGAGAAGAAAAAAAATCACAACACTGCCTTGAGAAGTGATAGAGAAGCCCCTATCTAAATAGGGCCAGCAGCTCTCCTTAATAAGTGAATTGATAATCATTTGCAAATTGCAAAACCCACACTGCACCTTACAAATTCATTCTAGAGAACTCACCATTACAACAAAGTCAGCACACTTCTTGCTCTAAACCACTAAATCACTTCTAGATTGAAAATATGAAGCTGTTAAAATGAAAACATGCAATATTCATTCATAATTAATTATCTTTTTAGGGAAACAACTTACTTGATTGAGTTTCTGAAGTGGTCCTCAGCAGGATTTTTTACTGTGCAACTGTTCAGCAGCCATAAATCTGCTTCAGCAGAGTTGTCTAGAAGACAGAGAGATACAAATCTGTGTTAAGAATTACCCAACTTGTCAACTCCTACTTCACATCATACCAAAAAAAAAACAAACCCAAATTAATGTATCCATTATCAATAAGCTATTTGCAAAACAACTTCATACTCAATATTTCAAATGATTACATTCTTGGAAAGGGACTTTTATTTGTTTGTTGTCTGGATTTTGTGTTTTAGAAAAAAAAACCAAAACAAACAAAAAAAACAAACAAAACAAAACCAAACCACACACACAAGCATTTCCATGCGGGGCTTTTGGTGGGATTTGGGGGTTGGTTTCATTGGGTTTTTTTTGCAAAAGAAGAATGAACAGTTCTCTCCCTTTAGCCAAAACTTTGCATTTCTTATTCCTTTCAGCAGCATAAAATGTTTACAAATTTAGCTCTACAGCCATTACCACATCCCACATGAAAATCAGGGGACAGGGATGCAGAGGGAACACGATTAAATAACAACAGGTTGATACTGTCTGTCAGACAGGAGGCTGGGAATCCATTTAACAGCAAGAGTTTCCACAGGGATCATCCATCACTGTAGAGCATAACAATTTTCAAGTTATGTCATTCATTATTCAGAGGAGAGATGCCTTAATGCAGAAAAATTCTAGGCTTGGTTTCAGTTCCTCCTTGTACTGTGGTCTTCACAAGTGAAGAGATAGCTTCACTGTGACAATCCTTCTTCCTTAAAGCTAAAATAAACTGCCTTTCTTCAAAACAGCATTTGAAATACTAACACATTTAAGTTTAGGAAGACCTTACACAGTAACCCAACAGGAATCCTCTCATATAGCAATTTGGATTCCAAGATATTAATATATTAGCTCCTTGACTGGGAATCTGAGAGACAACAACTGCAACACTTAAACATATATCACACATAGAAAAATATTTCCCAAATACATTCAAATTCATTCCTTCACAGGTTTCGTCATCTGCAGAGCAGAGGGTGCAGAATAAAGTCTCTGCATAATAAAATCTTCCAAGCAGTTTTGAGAAAAGGAATCTCATCAATGTTTACACCTAAAAATCATTTAAGAAAAATAAAAGTGTAATAGAGGCTTGTCCTCTCCTTACAGCCATAGTATTATTTGTTCTATTTCTGTACTTTTTTGTATTTCTATTAATTCTCGTTCTCTTTTGTGAATCTATTTACATACAAGTTTTGATTTTTGTGGATATATAAATATACACATACATTTCTGAGTTACATTTATTACTAAGCAAGTTCATGCCACAATTCTGCAAAATAACTGAATTTTCTTAGTTCTTTACTGTACTGCTCACAAAGCACTACATGCACGGGTGTAGATTCATTATAATCTACTGCACTTCCTCAATGAAATTTCACTCTTAAACAAAATTAAATATTTGTTTACCAACAGGGAATTTACTTATTTCCTACAATAGGTTGCATTTACAACCTGTTGAGCATCTACAGGTTTTACATTTACATTGTGGGACAACTTGTCAGTGGTTACATTCTGCTTTCAGAACTTCTGATGCACTAAATGCAAGGCCGTGATGGACATGCTGAAGCAAACATGGACCAAAACACCAGATCAGAGTTGGCGTGTATAAACATAATCCTGGGGCTTCATAATTACTAAATATTAAGCAACACCAGGAGTCAGGCTTCTTTATTTGGGGCAGGGAGATTGGAGGGATTGGCTATATGCATATATGCATGTTAATCAGTGTTCTGACATGAGCAGTTGGTAGTGTTCAGCATGTGCCCAAAGAAAGAGTAAACCAGCTCTGACTAATAAGCTCAGGTTTCTAAATACATGCCTGCACGGGCAGGGGCAGGCAGACCCAATGGTTGTCTGTTTATACTCTAGGAAGACAGACATGAAGTATTTATGTCTGGATGGTAAACAGTGTATGAAGATAGCACTGGGCCTATTTAGGCAGCCTGTGCACCCTTCCTTGGAAGGTCTTCACCTTCCACCTTTTCCATCTCCAGCCCCCACCTTGTAAGGTCACACGAAAGCTAAGATTCATTCATTCAGCAGCCTAAACCCCATTGTCTGTAGAAACCTCCATTAGACCATAAGGTTTTAGAGAAACACCCAAGATCACAGTGAAACACAGAGGCTTGATTTTGGGAACTCACAGATGTGACTGAAGTGGACAACCTGAGCTTCACAAAAGATTTTCCAGCAAGTACTGTGTACTGTGACAGGCAAAACTGAAGCAAGATCCAAAAGTACAGTGAAAATCAATTACAGTCCTGAACACAAGATATAGGTGCCCTTTTCTATACTCTGCAACAAACTTCTCTTAAGGAATCTTCTTTCTTCTGCCTTTTTCTATATATGATACTTTTAAAATGATATTTCGCTGCTCACCATTTTTTCATAAGGTACTTCAATATTTTCCTGTATGCTAACACATTTTTGGAAAAAAAGTTATGTCAAATCAGCATTGTACTCAATGCTCAAAACCATGGCCTTTTTGCATTGTGACATCTTTTCCATAAAAGAAAGGCTACACTGGAAGTAAACCACAAAATCTATCATACTCTTTGCAAAACAACATAAGAGTACAAAGAAACCTAAAGGTCATGGAAACTTCTGAACACTTCAGTTAATTGGGAAGCTCTGGAAAACATGAATTGGCTGCATTATGCAATACTAAGAGGATAAAATAGCAAGAGGCTGAAACATCAGTATACCTACAGAGGAAAACAGTATTTACAATTCTTTTCTAATAGTACTTCTGGGTTTGTTATCATTTTAGGAATCATAAATCAGCAGAACCTCTTAAGACTGAAGTAATACTATGAGTTGAAATTTGAACAATTGACTTCATCTTGCCCTGGTGGCTTAATTGCAGCCTTTCTTCTTCCAATTCTTTTTCCAGAACTTTTATTTTATTCCAGTCCCCCCTAAACCACATCTTGAAAAAATCAAAACACACACAGAGCACTGAAGTGAAAGAAACACAGATAGTGAACCCCTAAAAGAATAGCCCTTCTTTAGTTTCCACAGCACATCACTCCTCTTTGTACCAAAAGAGCTGATTTGCTCAGCACTGCTTGCTTAAAAAAACATGACTCATAATTTCTATGACATTCTTTAAAATCCTGTACGTCTATCTGTGTAACTTCAATCTGCAAGATCTTTCTCTGTAACCACAGAAGGCTCTCCCACAGCCTTTTCTTCCAGCTCTCCTTATCCCTCTTAAGTTCTCGGCAAGCCTTCCTTCTCACCCTTCCTGATTTTCCTTCTAACTCTCTTGCACAAAAAATACACCACTAGTTTCACTGTTTTCATGCACTGCAGTATAGCCTCTGTTCCCATTTATGGGCTTCTCCTTTAATGTTTTGTACTATGCAGTCTCCCTTCCAAAACAGCTCTGCCTCCTTCCCTCAACTCCTGCTTGGCATTTCATGCTCTGAAGCCAGACCCAGTAACACCCAAGTTATGTATCTGGAGCATGTGCTCACAAATGGACTCCATGTGAATTGTCTGCCCCCAGAAAACACAAAAATCTAAGCATGAGGACATCTCACATCCATTTACAAAAATAACCCAGCATCTTGACTGGAACAAAGTTACCAAACTTCTTATTTTCTTTCAACATCCCTGTGTCACAGGAGACCACTCTTGGTCCTCGGGTTACTGAAATTAGGTGCTGGTTAACTTAATGATTTCCTGGGCCACTGGGCATCAAGAAACCTCAGCAAGCATTGGGAAAGAATCTCTTTTAATAAATATTAGTTCAGAAGTGCTGTGAGTCATCAGTGCAGAAGGAAGGTACATCTTCTTCTGGGGACATTAACTTTGGTTGTTTGTTTCTAGACAATACACTTTGCTTGGCAGAGATAAAATACACAAGGTCGAGAAGAGCAGGAAAAAGCAATTTATTTATTTATTTACCATTCTTTGTGTCCTGGGTTCAGCAGTAGCAGTCATTTTTCTCTTTCTTAGTAGCTGGTGCAGTGCTGTGCTTTTGACTCTCAGCTCCAGAACAGTGCTGATAACACTGATGTTTTTAGTTTTTGCTCAGTAATGTTTACTCTGAACAAGGACTTTCTGAGTCTCATGCTCTGCCAGGGAGGAGGGAAAGCTGGGTGGAAGCCGAGAGAGGACACCTGACCCAAACTAGCCAATGAGGTATTCTGTACCACAGTACATCATGCCCAGTACATAAACTGGGGGCAGCTATCCAGAAAGGCTAGATCACTGCTTGGGTCAGGCTGGGTATAGATTGGTGGGTGGTGAGTGGTTGTATTCTCTCCCCTTGTTACTTCCCTTATCGTTATTATTATTGGTGGTAGCAGTAGTGGTTTGTGTTATACCTTAGTTACTGGACTGCTCTTATCTTAATCCATAGGAGTTACATTCTCTCAATTCTCCTCCCCATCCCTCTGGGAGCAAGGGGGAGTGAGTGAGCAGCTGCATGGCTGAGTTGCCAGGTGGGCTTAAACGAAAGTACCTTGGCACACAAAATACTTAGTTACCATTTGTTAGTTCACAGTATTTTGTATCAGAGATAGTTAATGATCAACTTTCATATAACATGTCTCACAGAAAAGATCCCAAACAAACAAGCACTTTCTGCTTGTCTTTTCCCTCAAAGGCAACTACAAATCAAAACCGCAACTTACCATGAACTTCCAAATGGCACTATGTTTGAAATCTCAGAGCCACATTATCAGTTCCCACCTCTGAACCTACCATCAATCAACCAACAACACAAACCACTCAAATGCATGTTTAAAGTACTAACTTTTCAGATTACAAATGGTTTTCAAAGGTCCCACTCATCTCTTATGAGCAGTATTAGGATGTAAAATATAAAAGGGTCAACTTGACTGCAACATGACTTCTGTTTTCCTATTGAATTTCTGAGATACTCTGGTCATAAGTCACTTCATCAACAATAAATGAAAATGTAACAGCTTGGTTCACCCTGTGAATATGTTATTTAAAGCTCCACGAGGTAAGAGAGGCTGCTTATGTGGTAATGTGGACAGATTTCATTTAGGAAAAAAAAATAATAATTCTCTTGCCTCTTGCCCTAATTTAAACTGCAAATATGCAAAGCTATTTTTATTCTTCATTAACATTTCCATTACTGAGGTAATTGCACA
Organism: Agapornis roseicollis; assembly: GCA_002631895.1. Lineage (NCBI taxonomy): Eukaryota > Metazoa > Chordata > Aves > Psittaciformes > Psittacidae > Agapornis > Agapornis roseicollis. The sequence goes on along the minus strand of NDXB01007325.1, from coordinate 107,060 downwards.
AGCAAGCTTTTCTGTTTTCTGCTGGTTTTAAGAAATTGAGTATTTTTAGTAAATTCATTCTTGAGTTGGTAGACATCTCAACAGCAGCTTCTGCTGGACTAGAGGCAGTTTTATAAAGCCTTCCAGATCAGGATGCTGCGTTCACTATCAAAGGGCATTCTTTTTCAAGAGTAGCATGTAACTGCAGTACCCATGGGGCATTTCGATAATTTCCCTTCAGGCTTTCCTCCTCCATTTTAATGTTAATTTTCCAAAGCTCACAGCTACCACATCTGCAGACACTGAGCAGTTCCTCCCTTCCTCCAACCAAGAAAGGAACCAATCATTTTGATGTCTTATTTGCTTGCTGTCTTCATCGATCAGAAAAAAAAAAAAGCAAACACACATAGTTCAGTTATGTCTGTCTTCTACTCTGCCTACAATGTTCTGTGCCACAAACATTTGAATTTGGGCTGGATTTTATTTTACACTCTACAGTTCCACTTGTCTTGTCAAACAGCTCCTATATAGACATCTTGAAGGATCATTTATTAGTACAGATCCATGACCATGCTCTAAACAAAACTTCCAACATGACATGACTGTTCGCTCATAGCTCTTTGCTGATATCTGATAGTCTAAGTTCTCTCTGCACATGGTGCTATATACCAAAGGTGGAAAAGGCAGCCTGAATTTTAGCTTATTCCTTCAAAATAAAGACTTCACTACTTTGAGAAAAGTGGATCACATAGCTATTCCTTGAACAAAGTAAGACCTTAAAACCAGAAAGGAGAAATCTCATTGCTAGATAAGAGGTGTGTTAGCAGAAAGCCCAAGCATAGCCAGGGTCTGTTCAGCACAGCACCACCTGATCTTAAAGGCACCCAAATTATCCAGCAGATGGAGATGCCATAGCATGATGCTCTAAGGTGGGCATTTCACCCTGCTCTTGAACACAAGCAATATCTCAAGGCATTCCAGGAGCCAACTAACTGCTCCTTTCACTTCACTAAAAACTTAAAGACCAGTGTAAATAATTTCAATATGAAGATTAATAATGAGTGATTTATCAATCTCATAGGGAAAGTCCCACTGCACTAGAAACAAGGTCAAGTAGACTGTTTTAGCCAGACTTCACAAACATGACATTCAAATAACTCCAACGACTCATTCTGATGATTAACACAGGTAGAATTTGTTTTGTTGACAGAATTTGGAAAAATCCCAGAAACAACTCCTCCTTCTCCAAGTCCTAAGCATGCTTGACCTTCCAGAAATAGCACACACACAGTATGATTCAGTACTTTTCAATCTTTGTACTCCCTGCATACAGCTTCATACACAAAACACCAAAGTTATTCAAATGAGCAAATGCAGACTGACTGCTTTTATCTTAGCCACTAACAGTCTGGTCAACCATCAACAACAGAAGCCTTGCACAACACCACACAACTAAAGTTTCAAAACACATTGCAAATATTAACTGATTTACCTTCAACACCCACATATTAAATATGCATCCAGCCCCACATCAATTCCTTTTCATCTTACAAGTGTAGACAAGTGGTTTCAGAGGTCCTATAACTTAATCAAACCATGCAGGATGTTGATACAAATAAGCCAAGATCCCAAGTTATCCCTGACTTCTGGCCTGTTCCTGAACACAAAGTCATTGCGTAGGTTCACAGGCACACACTATTTTAGTCTACATTTCTGTTTTTTTTTTTAATTTACAGTGACACCCAATAACTTTTTGACAAGTTTTAAGCTATCCCCAGAACCTAGCCCTTTCATAATTTGGGTAGCTTAGCAAATCAACAGAAAATACCAAATGCTGATCAAACATGGATCACAATAGTTCTAACTCTCCATGAGTGCTCCAACACAACTCTTGCAGATGTGCCACCAAGTGTCTTAGAGGCCAAAGACTGCTATAGAAGGATCACAGCTGATGTGTGAGCTCCAGATGAAACTCTAGCTTTCACGGGGTTCACTGAAAAAAAACAAAACACCCTGCACTCTCATTTTTGGTACACCACTTTAGAAATCTCCACATGCATTATGTATAGTGTCTCAGTGTAAAACTTAAAGGAATTAAGAGGATTTGATTACATTTTACAAATCAGAGTTGCTAAACAACTGGTAAAATTTAAGCGAAACTGATGATGAGACCTGTAAGACACAAAATGCAAGTCAGAAATGTTGTCTAAGCTATTTATTTGGGAACACCACATGCTGTGATGTTTTCTACAGTACAAAAACAAATCAGTTGTAAAGCATAAGCAGCTGATTTCATACGCTGACAGCAAAGCCACAGGGGAATGAAAATTGAAAATTTTATGTTTTCCTGTACATGTCATATGAGTCCATACGAATTCACTGTAAACAGTAAGAAGTATTTCAGAATCAAGAAAGATTGGCTGGAATCTGCTCCAGGAAGATTATTTAACCTCCCTTACGTGTAACACTCTGAGAAGTCTTACTTAAACAAATGGTATCTGCAGAGCTAATGAACTGTTAACACCTTTCCCTCACTGCATTTGTGGAGGACAAAACAAGAAAATAAACTGAGGCTGCTTCAGTCCTATCATGAATGCAGGTAACAACCTGCTGGATTAGCACAGCACACAGAAACCAAAATTCTTTATAAAATGCAATGGCATCACTTGAGTGAATCTTGGTGAAGCCTCTCACACTTATAGCCCCTACAAGCCACAGGTATGTTCAACAAAAGAAAATTTGAAGCAGTGAGGTAGATTCCCAAGTACAGCAAAATTTCTAAGCCAATGAGAAAGAACCTTTGCTTCATTTAAAGTGTAATATAAAACACAGGTAATTTAATCATAGAATGGTGTGTGTTGGAAGGGACATTAAAAATCATCCAGTTCCAAACCCCTGCCATGGACAGGGGCACCTTCCACTAGACCAGGTTGCTTCAAGCCCCGTCCAACCTGGCCTTGAACACTGCCAGGGATGGGGCAGCCACAGCTTCTCTGGGCAACCTGTGCCAGCGCCTCAGCACCCTCACAGGGAAAATAAAAAAATTATTCCTAATATCTACTCTAAATCCCTCTTCCAGTTTAATGCCTTAAGTGGGACCATAAGTGCATAACATTAGTCTGCAGAGCAGCTTTACTCTACAGATGGTTTTACTTTTTCAGTACACCTATTCTGTACAAGTTGGTCCATGGCATCCTCACTCCCACAACTTCCTAATCTCCATTTTCACAAGAACAAGGATTACGTTTTTGCTCTAGTCTGCAAATTAAAGCTAAATTTCATTCCTGTATCTGTTTCACAATCTTTTTTCTCTAAATTCTGTCCGCGTTAAGTTGTGCCTAGAAGCAATTTATTGATTTCAAATGCCTTGCTTCCACTTATTTCTCCTGATACCTAATGCCACAGGGAATATGGATTTAGGCTCCATCTATCACTTTTAAAAGAGTAAAAATACGTAAGCTATTTGAGCCAGATATGTCCAAATACTTATTAAATTTTAGCTTCCGGCTATTTATTGACTTTCACAGAACTACCTTCACACCTCATCTATTTGCTACTTTATCAGTTTTCTGAAAAGCAGTAGATATGGGCTTAAAGTACCATACCCAGCAGCCAGATAAGCCTTTACTGTGGTTAATTCCCTGACATCATCCCCAGCTCAGATTATCAGCAGAAATTAGTGCTTGTGAAAGCTCCAGACAGAACACATCAGAAATTAAAGTGCACTCTTCACACACAGAACTGATAGATGCAGCGCAGCAACCAGCAGTGCAAGCTTCTCCAGAAAATCCCACCAACAGGTTTCAACTAAGTAGTTCTTAAAGAGGTTGAGCATTTCTCTGCCAATACAGCGATAACCATTACAGTCCCACATAATTGCACTATCCTGTCTCTTTCCAATCTTGATTGCAGATTTAGTTAATAAACTGTTAAAGAGCCAATTTTGTTAGGTTTCTATCATTTGTACAAAAAAAATCCTACAACAGAAGATAGTCTTCCAGTACTAACAAGCCTGCATACAATAAGACAAGCCTATTTTGAAACTTTCAACAGCAAGTGCCAAAAGTTCAAGTATGCCAGTTTTGCACAGGGAACTGTGGCTTTATGTCTCCAGACAGATCCAATTTCATCAAGCACAAACCAGAACACCACTAGTCTGAGGCACCATGTGTGCATTATTTGATGGAGCAGAAGCTTCCAAATATAAAGAGATTATTTTGACGAACAAGAGAAGGGGGGAGGGTGAGGATCATTGTCTCTTCTTGTTTGGAAGCAGCATCTCAAGGTATCAAGCGCTGTCACAAACAGAGATGATGCTGTATCAAAGCACACAGTGCTGTCTAGCAGTTCTTCATTTCCTTCAGGGAAAAGGCAGGAGACCTGCTGGAAGAGCTCCATGGGCCCATAAGATAAGGAGTCAAAAGTTTCCTGGATTGTCTTCTCCCCTGCCTCAGGTTTTGCACTGTGAGTGTCTTTCCCACTTTGAAGGCCAGGTGAGGAGTAATAATAGAAAACCTACGTTTCACTACACATCTCAAAGGAGCCAAGATATTTCAGGAGCCATTTTCACGTTTCTCTTTTCAACAGAGTGAAGATACTTCAGCATTTTTACTTTTAAGACTTCAAGACCTGTAGCTATCCACAGTTTATTTTACATTTTCTATTGTGAGCAACCTGGTGTAGTGGAAGGTGTCCCTGTCCATTGCAGGGGGGTTGGAACTAGATGAGTTTTAAGATCCCCCAAACCATTCTGTGATTCTATGATTCTATATTCATGCACATTTCTTTGTCCATGTTGATGGCTGAAGTTTAATCTGGTATCTCCCAAGATTACTATTCTTCCTTTGTGTGTATATATATATATATATACACACACACAAAGTCTATATATAGAAAGAGTCATAAGTTATAACTTATGACTCTACTGCCTTTACAGTTGTTTTCATTTAGCACACATTTTCTAATTTACCCTTCCTTTGCTTTCAAAGAAGAACCACAGGGGCCAGAGTGACCTATGTGCAGTGTATGGACAACTGACTAATACACACACAAAAGGAAGTGCCGGATGGTACTTTGAAATGTTAACCACAGTCTTTCATTAATAGATGTTTAGAGTCTCTTTTGATAATTTATTTCACAAACCAAACAGTATAAGCACTGACCTCTTGAGGCCACGCTGGAGAGAAAGGGTATATAAATGTAATGGGAACAGGGAGGAAGCAACTGTAATTGAGAGGACACAAAAGCAGCATACAGAAACTTCAGGAAATTAAATCACTGAAAGCACTACCTCCCTCAGGATAATTTCCAATTGTATTTTTTCCTGTTGAAAAGCACAGTATTTGTTACATCACGGATATAATCTGTCAATGTTTCTTGTTAAAGATAACAGAGCTTTATCACACACACACCCCCCAAAAAAAGGAAAAAAGTAAAGTTTGAAGTATTAAAATTTACATTTAAAACTTACACTAAAAAGTATTAAAACTTACATTAATAGTAAATTCACAAAATAGACACCACAGCACTCTACTTGTTACAGGCTTTCAGTAGCTATCACTGAGCCTCGCAAACATATGCGATGTCTTTTCCATTAATCACTGGCATCTAGAACACAATGTTGGAAGTAGCTTTGAACAGATACCTTTTCCCAAACCTTACTAGCTGTAGAACTGGGAAAGCACCTACTTCACCACAGAGGTTCCTGTGCTTCCCACTGCAAAGTTTTTACCAGATTCCTGCTTTCAACCCAGGTGATTTCAGGGTCCACCACCCCACAACCCCCTAGCTGTGCCAGGGCTCCCAGATTCTCTCAGTAATAAAACTCACTTTCAGCTATGAGGGCATCAACAGACTTTGAAAAGTTCTATTCCAAGCTCCATGTCTATAACTCAGATCTTGAGAACCTCGAGATAAACACCAAACATCTGTAGCCCTGAGACTGCCCGAGACAGGATGACTTCAGTTCTTCTAGACATTCCAGCCTGCAGGCACTCTGCCCTGCCTGTATCCCAGGTAGGAGGTAAAGTCACCAGCTGCTCTTAGATACAGAAGATCTACACAGCTCAGAACCACTCATACCACCTGGCCACTGGCAAGGAGGCTGGGGAACCCTACATGGACAGCAAAGGCAGTTCCTGACTTCACACAGAAGCTGCCACTCCTATGTAACCCCTTATTTCAGAATCACCCCATAGTGCTGTTTCCTGAACAACAACATTGCCTTCATTTCTGCTTTATTTGCAGGGGAGAAAAATAAAATTAACATATCTCTTTTGTGCCCCAACCAAGTCCAAACCAAGCAGAAGTTTTCTTTTACCTTTCTTACTAACTGTGAGTGATCTACAGTAGGTCCATTTCCACAGCACTACAAATGCTCACTTCAGCAAACTGCTATGTTTTGATTTAAAATGAACTGAATTTTACTTGTATTCCTCATGCTGAGCCATGTGTCTTTGTTACAATCTGTAGTGTCTTTAAATTCTCAGTTGGTACAGGATCAAAATAATTACTACAGTTGCTGTATTTGATTTTAAACTGAACACACAGCCCTAACTCCCCAATAAATGTGACCACTTACACATGTCAAGCCCAATTAGATCCTCAGATCAAGCAAACACTCAATATGCATAATGCCCTGAAAAATGACCTGCATGAAAGCACATTTATTATTCCCAAGTTAGCCCATGTGATGAAGAACAAACAAGATCATTCTGGAGCAGACAGACTGAAGAAACTGGGTTTTTGCACACTAAACAAGTAACTTGTAATCAAAAGTCTCCAGCTTCTCATAGTCAAGATTCTTACAATATTCTCCATTTTTGCTGAGGAACTTGAGACCCAGCATTACACTTACTTTCCAAAACAGTATTTGGCACTTACTACAAATTCTTAGCCCCTACTCAAAACCTTGAGTGACTTCCTCTCTTTGTTCCCCACTCTCTTTATACTGTATAATACATACTTTTTTCTTTAAAAATAAAACTTAAAGTACAACCTTACTGGGCGTCATAAAATAAGCACCTGACTTACTTTTCTCTTACTTTGATACACAGCATCTGTTGAAGTCCTATTGGCAATTATTACAGATGTGCTGCTTCTGCATTTTTAAACATTATTTCTAGACACTTTATTGCTAATCTAATAATTCAGCTGCTTGAGGAAGCTTATTGAAGGCCTCTATCCCTTCAGGCTGGCCATAACTTAAGAAATTCTTGCGAGGCTTAAACTATTCAAAAAGTTAAGGTACGCACTAAAAAGCTATGGATCTCTCATCATTACACTCAGGCTGAAGATTTTAATTAAGTAGGGGTCGTAACTGTGTGTTAAAAATCAAAGATGACACCAACAGCCTCTGAATTTTCACAGGGCCTGTGTTTGAGATTTGGCAGGAAGAAGACTCAGCTTAAGACCATGTTTAGGAAGCACACACCTGAACCATATAAGGGTACACTTCTTCTAACATATTAATATCCACAATAAAACTTGTACAAAATTAATGACTATAGAAAGTGCCATTAGAATGCATAAACAGGCATGCTTATTGACCAAATCATTAGTGAAATAGATAGTTAAATTTAATTGCTTAAATCCATTTACTAAAGCAAGTAGAAGCCAAGCATATCATTCCCCTTCCACTGACACACAGGAGTCTTCTGCAAAGTATGAAGAGTCGAGTATTTGCAAGGAAACAGAAACCTGTAAGATCTATCAAATGTAGATATTCTGTATATCACAGAAGATTTCAGTTTCATCATAGGCATTTAAGTGGTCTCTCTTTTGTTACAGAAGCAAATTTGGTAGACACTATTAGAATGCCGACCTCAAAGGGGAAATATTACTACACCTCTTCAAGCAGGTGCATATTTAACACCAATCCCTCCAAAAAAACACTGTGTGTATCATTCCCTTAAGAAGCCACTATTCATGAATGTTTAATACTTCATTTTAATGCCACACTCCAAATAACATGGCACCAGAATCTTTCAGTTGCCTTTGTTTCCCTATTCGGTAATTGCACATCTAATGTCTTTTTACCATGCATGAAAATATTCAAGGAATTTTACCAGAAGTATTCCTAGCCTGCAGCTGATATTTGTTGCCCATATATGGGAAAAATTTAATATAAGAACAAATAATTAACGCATGTCAGTCTAGAGGCAAACTCCAACATGAGCTGTAAAGTTGTTTTGGTTTGGGGTTTTTGTAATCTCCTCAAAGAAATTGCTACTGCATTTGGAAGAAAAATTCTAGAGGAATTCCCTAAATCCTTCCTTATTTTTTGTGCACGTATCACCACAGCAGGCAGCCATTAGCCAAAGTGTTGTCTTGAGTCTGTTTTATGTTATTTTCTGATGAATAATCCTGTAAAAGATTGAAAATAAATGCATCTTCTTTTTTTTCAGTACACTTGCTCAAAATATACCCAAAGAAACATCAGGTTCAGTATTCCCAGCCTCTTAACACAAAACACTACCTGAAATCTTTGCAGATCTATACTACAAATACAAGGGCAACTAGAGAAGTCTTGTAAGTAATGCATTCTCACTGTGGTTAAGAGCTAATGATGAAAAACTGAAAGGGTCAGTGTTTAAATTATACAAGACCAGGAGTGAATTATACAAGACTCAGGAATAAACAGACCAAATGGTCCTTCCATTGAGGGTACAGTAAGAAGTACAGAAAGATCTGCAAGCAAATGGAAAACTAATTATTTGCCCATCAGATGTCTCAAGAAATGAGATAAAGACAAACTAATATAAAGTATATGGGTTTCACAAATAGAAGTACCACCTTATTAGGAGGAGTATTACAAAAAGGAATGGCAAGATACAGATTATTAAAAAACATACTGAAAGTAGCACAAAATTTGCAGGAATTTCCAAAGCAAGCAAGCAAGTTTCTGACAAATCTTTGTAACTAAGGACTCTTAACAACCCTAAGGACTAGCAGACTTTTCCAAGAAGTCCTAAACTTTATTTCATCAGCACCCTGAGCTACCTAGCAACCATCAGTATTTCCAGACATTTAAAACAGAACCATTAGCCAGTGATGGCTACCTAACAGGGTATCCTTGCCCACACCAGAAAACCCAAATCAACCACCCCACTATACCTTCTCATCATGCAAGTGAGACAACTCAGCTTTGAAGCCAGATCAGCTACTACCCATCCCACAGAAAGGTGTGCCACCACATCTTTCACTTTGTGAGAACTCGAAATCACTGATAGGGATGCTGGGAATGGATTTTTCATTAGGGACTGCAATGATAGGACAAGGGGTAAACAGTTCAAACTTCTTAAACAGGGGAAGTTTAGACAGCATACAAGGAAGAAATTCTTTACTGTGAGGGTGGTGATGCACTGGAATGGGTTGCCCAGGGAAATTGTGAACACTCCATCCCTGGCGGCGTTCAAGGCTGGACTGAACAGAGCCTTGTGTGGCATGGCTTAGTGTGAAGTGTCGCTGCCCATGGCAGAGGGGTTGGAACTGGATGATCTTAAGGTCCTTTCCAACCCTAACTATTCTATGATTCTATGAGAAAAAAAGCTGAAGTTTCCCTCCTTCCCCCAAAGGTAACCATTTTATTATCCTTATCACTGTCCACACCATAAGTACTAGGTATACTTTTTCCTCAGGGATATGTGACTAAGCAGCAGTTCTGAACTTTTATTTACCTTTCAAGCCAGCTGTTTCTATTTCAGACCTTACATCTGTGTATCCTAAAACACATCCACTTCTTCAACTACACTTGATTATCTAATAAAACAGTATCAGTCTTACCCATAAATGTCATACAGATTACAAAGATTTTTATGGGGTGCATTTTCCAAATCTACTGTTACAACTTGAAAGGTTATTTAACCACCTTGGAACCAAAATAAAAGTAGGAACAGCCACCAAGACTCCTCACAAAAGAACTGCTTTAATCTAGTGGGGCTGAACGCAAATGAGGTCATTTACCAAGTAAGAAAGCATCCTAAAAAGATACAGCAGCCTTTGAAAATGCACAGAATACGATTAGATTAAAACCAGTGCTTAGCTTACTATTACCTTAAAACAATGATTCTTTCAGACATGATGTTAAAACTTTACTCCTATTCTCATTGGTTTCCTGTTGTTTGAAATGAATGTTTAAGATGCTAGAGAGTTGCTGAGCTATGAGTATGCAGTTTGGGTGATTAATGAACCAGCTCATGAATGACAAGAACAGGTTGGTATTTGCTTCAGATAATGTGTCTCCTACCCCCCAAATATCTGACATTATATCAGGTTATAGCATATCGTGGAATACTAGGTCACAGAAGTCAAGAATGCGCAAGCTGTGTAACACATTACAATTTAACTGGGTATTGTTTCTGACAACATAAATTGGTTCTTGAATCCCAAAACAAATATTTGCGCCTTTCTGCCCCAAACAAGCAGGACAGATGATGGATGTAAGACAACAAACATATCACTGTGTTTAAATGGAAATGTTTCTAAGCCACATATACTGAGTTTTTGTCACGTAAGCGCATATCAACTCTACAGCAAAGTGCAGAAAGGGAAGCTCTTCAGACCGAAACTACGGTGAGCACTAAAATTCAACCTCCTTTTTGCCAGATTTTCTTCATCAATCTTTTTCTTTCCCATAGCAACCATACACAGATAGCTCATTCCTGATTTAGACACTTATGAAAGTTCCCAGGATAGGCTTACCACACTAACGATACAACTAACTACCAAGTGTGTTGATAAGAGCCTCCCTGCTGACTAAGATTTTTGTAGGAAAAATACACAAATGTTTCCATACGCACCCCATTAAAAACATCTCCATTTTACCCCGACATGACAGCATTCTGCCATGGTAGAATATCTGAGGGATTAAAGAAACAAGTGTAGGTCAGGAAAAAGCTGATCAGAATAGGAAACTGAAATAGAAAACATGCCACTGCCTGGTATGTGCTGCTGTAGTGCAAACTGCTCCAAAGCAGCACAAGAACCACAAAATGCATGCTTCCAATCAGCTGATGAAAGCATGTAGGTTTTTAAAGCATACTTAAAACATCACCACAGAAGAGAATCAAAAGCTGATAGCAATTTGTGTAATGAAGCCCAGAATTGTTAGCCCTCTTTGCTGCAAGGGTGCATTGCAGCAAAGGACCCCAGGACCTTTGTACAGCAAATTCTGCCAGTTTCAAATCCACTTCACCATCTGTATATTCAGTCCATCCTTTGTCAGCTCCTCTGTGAGAAGTCTCAAAACCCTTACTCAAGTCCAGGTAGATGGCAGCAACTGCTCTCCCCCCCTCCACCAAGCCAGTCATTTAATCGTAGGCTAAAGGTTACTCAAGCATAACTTTTCCCTTTTATGAAGCCATGCTGACTACTCAGTCATCTTTCCCCTTCATGTGCCTGAAAACGGCTTCCAGGATTACCTCACTGACTGAGATGAGGCTGACCAGCCTGTAGTTCCCTGGGTCCTCCTTGCCTGTCTTTTAAGGTTGGAGTGTCACTTGATTTCCTCCAGTCAATCAAGCAGTTCCCCAGTGATGATTAAGAGTGGCCTCATAATGACATCTGTTAGCTCCCTCAATACCCATGGGTGCATCCTATCAGGGCTCATGAACTTATTATGTATTTTCAATACATCTCAGTAGGCCCTAACCCTATCCTTTTTCCACTAGAAGCAAGTCCTGCTTCCTTGCAACAACAACCATCCCAGCGCTAGGTGACCATGATCCCTCTTTGGTAAACTGCGCAGGCTCAGTTATCAGTTGCAGTAGCGCAGGCAGGTAGCTTGCAGATGGGTGAATACAGTACAACTGTTTGCCAAACTGTGACTGGCTTGGGTTGTTAGAGACACTGAATTTTCCACAAACACCACATCACAGATCCAAATTAAAAAGCCTATGTAGAAAGAGATGAGGTGGTCCAACCAACAAGGTAACAAACCCAAGCAGAAAAGGATGGTGTTACACAAGGACATAGGACTTCTACCATCAGAAGATCAACATGCAACTACAGCATTAGCCAACAATAAAACACTTAAGTCACAGAAACTCATTTGACCATATACAGAGTTGTGCTAATTTAAGCCACACCTTAAAATATACTTAAGACGATGAAATTAAGTTCATCGCCTATACATTAGAGGGTTACAAGCACGACTGGTTACAGCAATATAGTAATGCCTTCAATTACATCTCTACAATGTAAAACAAGCTTTAAAAGCTACAACATTGATTAAAAGATAGTTGCAATAATATACCTATAATGAAAAATGGAACAGCTACTTAGTCTCAAGGAGCTGATGCTAAACACCAAGAAGAAAAGTAGTCTCAGCCACAGGGCTCTGACTCATACAGATAATGTATACGGAGACAGCCTTCAAGGGTACTGTTACCTTCTTCCCACAGTCTGGATGTCCATGTTGTTTGTAAAACAGATCCCATACAGCCCAATATTTTAAAACAAAACTAGCTACAAACACAACTTAAACTGTCCCTGTTCTTGCACTAGAGCAGTCAGCCAAAAAAACCAGACACTCTTGAATACACTGAGATGTTTGTAACACTCACAAAGACAGGTTCAGCCACAGCAGGAAATGGAAGATGATTACTGTATCCTTCTCACTCTACAAGAGATGAGCTGTAATGCTAAAATAAACAATACATGGTTGGTCTATGCGGTGAAGATTAAGTCACCTATGTGATTAAGTTAAAAGCCCCGCTCAGCTTCTCTTCCAGTAGATTTAAAATTTGACACAGTGCAAGAGGATAACAGAGACTCCTCTACATTTTCTTAAAGGCGAGGCAACAACCTTTAATCCCTAGGACAGTATTCAGACAAGAAACTATATGGGGAAGACTAGAACAGGGTCCTTATACATCACTCCTGTTGAGACCTGGCACCACAGTAGAATGAGTTCAAGAATGCCAAGATGACAGCTTCTATAAGAAGTACAAACCAGCTCCCAAAACACTACCTGAACACAGGTGTTATGTCAACAGATTTTAAACAAAGCATATAGGCATCTGGGGAGAAGAAATTTAAACGAAGGTCTACCCAAAAAATACCCTCTGTAAAAGGCAGAGTTTTGTGTTTATGCTAAACCTTACTGCTGTCAAATTTTCCCTTCTATAACACCATTCAAACTGCCTCTATTTAAAAGATACTGTGTAGATATAACTGTCTCAAACTAAATGATAATTCCACAGTTATGCAGAATCCAGCTCTTTTGGATATGGTACTTCTCCCATGCTCACAGACTGGAAGGCAAAGCAGCCTGGCCATGGTTAGTAAACAGGAGTCAAGTTGAAGAAATCAGAAGAAATGGAACAAAAAAAGCCTTTGATGATTTTTTGTTTGCCTTCTTATTTGCTGTTGTTACTATTTTTAGCACAATCAAGACAATGAAACATTTTTAAACACTCATTCCAAATATCACCTTTTATACATATTGTCTTCCTGTGACCAAAACCACTGCTACCCTATCACTAAAAAATGGCTATCAATCTGTACAACGATAATTCTTAAGTCTCACTAGCTAAGTTTCAGATTTGTTCCCAGAGCATTTTTATTGCACATATAAAACCTAATTCTGAAGTCATTAACAATGACTTTCCGATACAAAAGTTAAAGAATACTTCTTGGAAAAAAATGCATATTTATCTGTTTTGTAATAAGTTTCAAAATACATTTTCCCTTCAAGGTACACCAACAGACTACACAATACACTTTTTCTTGCCTAATCAGATCTAATTTGAATTTCTGATGTTCATACAGTACTGGCATCGACCAACATAATGAAAAAGTTATTTTTTCCTTTAATCACCTAAATACAGGGATTAATTAAATTCAAGTTCAGATTGTGAAAAAAAATAAAAGTTACTTTCTTTGAACTTAGCCTACTGAACTCCACGCATGCTTTCAAAAGATTAAATATGCAAACCACATGCAAAAATCCAGGCTTACAAACACAGCTTATTGTTCTGCCTAGTGCAGTGTATTAAGCTAAAAAAATAGGAAGCCATGACCAACAGCAGTAAATCACTGGGGGGAAAACCAGTAATTTCATTCATTACAGAAGTTCTTCAGTCCTGTCCCAGTAGCACAGCAGCAGGCCAGTTTTGGCATACAGGCACAAGTTACAGCTATGGAACACAGGCAACAAACTTATCTGCACTGGCCCAGCTGAAGCACACAAAGACAAGACAATGGCAGCTGCCCATGCTGGCACTGAAGCCTGTACTACACAGTATTTAGGCACCAAAATGGAACACTAACAAGTGACTCAACCAGGACCATCTCCAAGTTTCAAGGATGAGGAGGGAAGACCTACAGGTTCTTTTTCCTAAGCACTGGTATGCTGCTATCCACATTGAAACACATCTGGCAGAACAAATCACATGTTCTGGATTTCTCAGACCACTAAGTATTTCTACCCTAGGTTAGTATTTTATTCTTCATCTTACAGATGAAAAAAGTTATCAGGCATGCTGAAGAGATATTTGATACTTAGTAGCAGCATAAAACCAGCAGGTTGCAATTATAGTTCATAAATAAACAGGGCAGGGGGATATTGTAATTTGAGAGCAGAAATTACAGTCTATTTTTTCTTTGCACAAACCCCTTGTACTGGCCCATTTTGATCATGGTAAAAGACAAGCAGCCAAAGTAACAGAAATAACTTTCCAATCCCATGAAGATGCAGTTAAGGACATTAGGACATGGTGAAAAAGTACGTGTGTGTGTGTATATATATACGCACACACATATATATATTGTCATACATGAACATGCTAACAGGCAAATTAAGTACTGCTTAGCAAGCATATTTCGAATTACAAGTAACAAAGTCACTGCAACTTAAAGTTTACTGAAAGGAATTCCAGTTCAAGAAGATAACTAGTCATACACAGCTGGACTACTTTGACACATGGAGGTCACACATGCTGTGGAACTACAGAGCACCTCACAGTAAAATCTGTTAGTGGCTATTGACAGTCAGGCTTTGAGTACAATTACTTTTCTCTAGTCTTTGAGAAAAGTGCAGGATTTCATTAACTTCTCAGGGATTTGAGTAATTTCAATTCAAGCCTGTAGATCTGACAGAACAATGAATATCGATTAAGCTTCAGAAGGACCACAAATTAATATAGTAGGAAATATTCTGAGCACAAATGGCAATTTTCGATCAGGAACACAACAAATCAACAGCTCATGCTGACAGTCATGAAACTGGCAACAAGTCAGTGCTTCTGCAACAAATGAATACAAGAACCAAAGAAAAGAAACTAAAACAAACACAAAACCTCGGGGGGGAAAAAAAACAAACACTCCACCAAAAATAAAAAAGAACACTAAACACACACATACACCCCCCAACCAAAACTCCACACAAACACAAACCCCTAACAAATCGATCTCTCAGTCTCTCTCCTATGCATCCTCTTTTGCATCTGCTATGAAGAAAAAGCTTCAAATTTTAGTTCTTTCTAGGTACAAATGACATTAAATCTGGAAACGTGCCACCAAGCACATGTGTGTTATTGAAAGGTCCTCCTGATGGAAGCACTTCATAAACAAATTCCCCTTTTAATCTTATGTTTGTTACAAAATGCTAAGTAGCACCAGATTATTTTTGTTTCCAAGTGCCTTCCACCCAGTAATAGGTCATGCATGGAAAGAGTTAATACATGAAATTCTGTGTAAAGCTTATTTCACTGAGCAGAAAGCAAATCATATGCAAATTTCTTAACTGCAAGTGTAGTGTGGGGCTAATAAGCACATGAACCCTTCACCATGCAAAATCCATGCAAATACCTGTGAAAGACTTTAACATGGGAATACACAATATTCAAAATGCATGCAAATATCCATTAAAGATTTTAACCTGGGAACAAAGCCAGTCACACTACTTTTCTGTGTTTTGTGCACATCCTAATATTTTTCGTATCTACAACATCTGCACTCCTGACAATACAAAAATATTGAGTCAAGCAATTAGGCAAATTCTAAAGAAAACACTTTGAGAAATATCAAACAACAATAAAGGAGGTCATATTTACACAACACACAGACTGTCTGCATATGAACATAAGTTTGCATGGGCTGGGTAAAACCAAAACACTCAGAAAGGTTGTTTCATCCATGAGGACATACTAATGCTGGAATTGAGAGGTTTGTTAGACTGTTTTTACTCCACACAATTTTTTTGAAAAGAAGCACACACAATACCCTCTCCTGAAGTCCTTGTAAACAATGCAACTAGAGCACACAGTGCAATAAGTACACCAGTCCAAGACAGAACAAGAAAATATATATTCCCAAAATTCCATGCAAGCCTCAAATTAGTAGGCTTATTGTGGCACCAGGTAGCACTGCAGAATTACCAAAACATCGAAAATTAATAGTTTTCTTAAATGTGACTTTTTAGATAAAAAAATTATAGATTTATGTGGCATTTAATATCAGTCCTCATATGTTAACAAATACGAAAGAAAAATGTTTCTGTTTTAAGCAACTACAAATTTGAAACTGAATTTTCTTGCATAAACACTGAAAAAGTAGAATGGAACTATACTAAACAAAAGTGTTTAATGAAACTAAACATACCATAACATATTCTCACCAAAAGAGAAATAAGCACCTTATGACTAAGAAAGTGGTGGACTTTGGAAGTGTTGGACTTCTTCAAACTAGCTTTCAGTAGCAGGGGACAGGGAGTGTAATTAGAATTACACACTGATATTACTAATTTTTCTTCAGATTTGCTGTGCCAAATTTTCATCTGCTACTTCAGAGGAATAACGCAATCGCCTTCCAGTGTTTCTAGAAAAGTCAGAAAGTGACAGCCTACGTCTTTAACATCTAATAGAACAAAACAAACAGGCTGAATAAAACTTAAAATTTGTGAAGATGAACATCTACAAATCAAAAATATTTCTATATGTATCATTTAGACCAGCTTTTACAGTTTGATACTAAAATAATGCATTTTCTATTACAGATTTCCTACACATTTCAAATTCATTTCACATTTTGTCTTCTTCCATGACACATCTGAGAGACATACTGACTCTCATCTTGCCAAGATATGCTATGCAGGCAATGCATTGCAGTTATATATAATGTAGCCGCAAGTGTATTGTTTTTGAAATAACAACCTACTTTTAGTCACTGGTAAAAAGATCATAAGAGCCAGTATCAACTAGAGCACCATCAAGTTTCAGCGCCAAGACTAGTATCGGCCTCTGCAAAAGGGCACTGGACTGTCAAGTCTAAAATAAATTCTGATACTTAACTGTCCTGTACCAATGGCTCAAACGCTCTTCTGCTTGCTTTCTCATTCTTCACTGAATTCCGATTAACTGCTATTGACAGAAGGCTGTCATTCAGAACTCTTATCTTTAATAATCTTTTTCCTCATAATGCTTGTTCCAAAATTGAAATGAGCAAATTTAATTTGTTTTCAGGATGCTATATGCACACGCTTTTGTCTGTCTGTGTGCCTAGTGTTTAGTATCAACTAATTAGATATACCAGTAAAGTTTTTATTTTATCATGAACACACCTGACACATGCTTAAGTGCTTTGGGTTTGGAGTTTCATTTCTTTTGTTCTCGTTTTGGGGGGGGTTGGATTTTTTTTGTTTGCTTTCATTTCTGCTGTTGAGGAGTACAAAGCTTAGACAGCTTTGAGTCCCAACCTTTGCCCGCGATAAATTTCAGGCTTCCACTAGCAAATTCTTGAATTCTCTACTTTTTTATACCCAGCCTTAAGAGTGCCATCAAAAACAAGCAATATACGCAACATACCTCAAACTGTATCTGAACACTTTTCCAACTTGAAAAAAGGCATGAGATGTGTGAATGAAACCATGCTTGAAGAACATCTAGATCTCTGTCTCCTAATCACATAATAAAAGATTTACACCTCCATCAGCCAGTGTTACATCAACTACTGAGGAGGCATCCACATTCTCACAAAAACCCTGCTGCACCAAGCAAGCTTAGTTTAGCCTCTGGAGAGATTTCCTTTGAAAAACAGAATTAAATTCAAAACTTAAATTAAAAACAATTGTTATGAATGAACCTGCCAAAAACAGCAGCATACATTCCAATAACCTCACCTCACTGCACAAACCAAGCAGCCCAGAACTCATAGCACAGGCACAAGAGCCACCATCCTGTATCTGTCCCTGTTAGCCAAGTACAACAGGTGATGCTGCAAGATCGAATTTATACGCCTGCTTAAAGGACAAATGACTCACTAAGCCCAACACCAGATTTCTTTTCACTTCAGCTCCTTTTACTTCCAAGAAGAGACAGTCAAGCCTCAAAAGAGGCTTTCTCAGTATTGTATAAATCTGCCTGTATTGCCCAAGACCTCTGAAACTGCAACAAATCAGTCTAGCTATGAATAACCAGGAGACTGAAATCTATGAATATGAGGAGATATTTTTATCCTCTAAATGAGCTGCATTTGTAGAAGACTAAGGTAAAGAGAATAGTTTCCATTATAACAGCATGAATAGAAGCCTTTTTCTTTAGGCTGGTAGCTTGCCAAGTGGAAACTATAACCCCCATCTCTTATTAAGGATTTGGAATAAATCCAACATCTGTTGTAACTTAATGTCAAAAGGCAATCTCAAATCTGCACTTGAAACTTTTCAAACTGACTGTACACCCTCTCCCACGATAACTGATTTCCTGAAGGTGCCATCTCACCTTCAATGCTATTTACAAAGAATAACTAATACACAAAAGTAGATTATTGGCAATAAAGCCATACATCAACAGGCAGCAAACACGTTCTCTAGCTAGTGTGCCATTTGAGCTCAAGCTGGTGTTTTAAATATGTTTGCTGCAGGCAAACGCACAGGCACGTTACTATAAGCTCAGCTTCCAACAGCAAGTCATTAAAGCACAGTAACTCTAGCAGACCTTTGAGTACAAGAACCACCTCGTCGATCAGCTGGCAGGATAACCCATTCAAATTAATTTCTATCAAGTCTGCACTAGCAAATTGTTTACCTTATGGCACTAAAAACTTAATTTCCCTGTACTTTTTTAAAAAAAAAATCTACTTCAGTTTCAAATCACTTCATTTTCAGATTCAGCTCTAACACATTTCAAACACATCAGCACTAAAGCTCAACAGAAAATCTATCTTCCATTTGGTAAAATACAGCAACTGAAAAAATTAAAATTTCATTAAATAGCACTTCACAAAAAAGTGAAAAAAGATCCTTAGTGTGGCAAACTGTACTTTTATGGCTTCTAAACAAAACTTTTTTTTCCCTGCTTTTATGTTATAATAATATAAAGTGTTAAAAAAAAAAGAAAAATCACTACAAGTCAGCAGACTACAATGCTGCAAGTTACTGTTCGAATTTATTTTGAAGAAAACTCTCATTTTTCTACATCAGTCCTAACTGGAACTATGAATCTCACTATCTCTCATTCCAATCTTAATGTTCCATTAATTTGCGACTAGCAGCTTGATGAGGCTGAAAAATGGCCCAAAACACATTAAAAACTTCAATTAACACTTCATTGAAGAAGGGATATTTTCCTCCTTTAACCAAAGCCTGCATTTCTCTTCCAACCACATTGTAACATTTGATGTAACGGAACATTTCAGTCAGAACAAAGAATGCTAAAACTTAAATCCTTTTTTTCTTTGAATAATTTTAATTGTAAACAGTAGCTTCTGACAAAATAGGATAAAGTAAAAAGCTGAAGTTTATGTCACCACAGAAACAGTAGCACAATCTTAACCACTACAGTCTTTCAACAGCACTAGTCACAAGGCATGTCACCACTTCAACACTTGCAAACATTTAGTGTTATCTTTAGGGTAACTCTGCTGCTTAAAAGCAGCTGAGTATCAGCTTGGTTTGAAAAGACAGCAAGCCTTCAAGGGTGAGCAGAGTTACGTAAAGCTGCTTGCTTTCTATTTTACTATAGTGGAGCAGCACAACTTGAAAACTTTGAACTCATGTAATAAAAATATCAGTTTGCTTTAAGCTTCAGTCTCAAAAGAAGTTATAACCTCTGCAGCAAAATCCTCCATTGCTGACCACAAAATATACTTGTTTATACAATTAAATAGTTGTGCAACATTAACAGATTTCTGCAGAGTCTTAATTTTCACATTTTCATGCATTAAGAATCGCTGCTAACTATTTTTGTCATTTATGTAAATCTGTATGTCAGATGGAAACCAAAGGAAGCCACTCAATTAAGCATGGAAAAACCTCCACTTCCTTCTCCCTTCACCCAAACAGTTCCAAGAAAAGAACCTACCCAGGTGTTGCCATATCTTCTATTCCTTAGGCTTTTAGCCCACCAAAAGGTATGTACAGTCTTGTTTAGCACTGAAAACTTTAAAAGTTGTGAAATCATACGTGACATTAGGGTTCTCATGCTAGATAACACAGTCCCGATTCTCTATACTAGACCACATGTCCATTTGAAATTATGTCTAGTATAAAACAGAGGTTTGTGTACAGCTTGCGAATACTAAGCATTATGGAGAGCTTTAACTTCTTCTCAACAGCCATGCACTAGATTTATGGAAGTTATAGAAACATTCTGAAACTGTCCAACAAGTACTTACTCTCCATGAAGAAAACATCTTCTTACACATTTTCACACAAAACACCCCACGGTGTTTGTTTACTTCATGTTATTGCTGTTAAAACCCAGTGATGTGACAGAATAGAAATTCCTTTGTTCTCCAACACTAAAAGCTTCAAAAATTAAAACATTATCTGACTAACAGAGAGTGCTGAACTTCTTCCCCATACTCTTTTAAGGTCAGCAGGTGCAAAAAAATGGTAGTAAGATAAGCTCTCTACTTAGCAATTCGTTGATCACTGACATTGCTGGCCACAGCCAGTCTTTCCTGTCTGGCACAGGGGGACACAGGATTTTTTAGAAGATGCTGTCAGATATTTAAAACGTTTCAAATGAATTACAAAAGAAGCTGCTTCCAGACCCCACAGGTACTGAATGTCTCACCTACTTTATGAGGTGGGAAAATACTTACTTATAAACACTTATATTCCTCAATCTTTGGCCCTGAAAATATTTCCAGCAACAAATTTCAGGAGTTAGTTAAGTTTACAGCACATACAAAAGCATTGTATTTTACACGTTAACTTTTTATGTTTTCATCTTAGTTGCTTGCCACAACAGTAGCAACACACATGTATAACAAGTCATATTCCTGCCAACATTTCTGTCATAGCATGAGGTAAATCCTAGTTTTGAGCATTTTCTCCCTGATTGTTCTCTACAAACTACTTTATTTTTACAGCTCCCTCTAACTAGCTGTGCCAGAGAACACTGCTCATACCACCACTTTAATATTAGAGACCACTTTAAATTAAAAAAGAGAGCATTCATAGGAGCACAAAAGCATCACAAATTACTTAGCTACTTCTCACCTAGAGTGAGCCAACTGAAAATATCAAAATACAATCTAACCATAAATGCAAGTGGCTGCACACAAACCATCATACTGATAAACCTGATTTATCATTAGTTTTTTGAAGAGAAAACTTCTTAGCTTTGGTAATCCTGATACTTGTAATGCTATTAGGCAAAAAAAGAAAAGCAACATTCAAGGAGGCTTTTCACTGTCTTCCAAACAGACACATTCCACACAAAACCAAGCATTTTCAGACTCTTGATCAGTGTGAACACTCCTATTCAGCATGCTCCTCCTGCCTCTCCTCCCTCTATGCTTCTTCAACAATCCCATAACTTTATCTCAATCAAGCCCTGACATGTTGCTTATGCACCTTCTGTCTGAATGGCCTAAGGGAACCATCTATCAACATTAACAGTTGTTTAAAAAAAACAACAAAACCCCAAACAAAAAACCACACCTTAGAACTTCACTCCCTGAAGAACTTATCTAGAATAAATTAAGATATTACTGCCTACAAATATTCACTACTGTACCCTCAGCAGGAGATCCTTGTCTTCACAGAGAGCCAATGGATCACATGTGATTTTCCCCCTCCTTTCCTCTTTTTCTTACTCCACATCATAGGACATGACAATATTTAAGCCACCTTTGGTGGATGACTACGCCAGTGCTCTTACTTGCTGGTCGCACACAGACACAGCAAAAAGCTGCATCAGGAGCACAGCATCTCTGTTCACGCAAGGCAGCAGGTCTGGTGGATGGTCCTGAAAGCCAACATTGGACCACCATTGCCAAAGAAGCAAGAATTCAAGTGCTGGTCTCCAGACACCACCCATGAGTTCTACAATCACATGGAAAAGCCTTTACATACGCATGCATGGCAGCCACTTACCTGCTTCTGAACACTAAAACCAAGGGATTATAGATGGAAAGTGCTATATCCCTATACCATGCCCTCCTTGAATAACCTACCCCCTTTCTGCAGGTCAATGTAGTAAACACCACATATTTAACTCCTTACATTCTGTATGTTAAATTAGAAGATAACCTGCCTCACAGAAGTACACCAAAGCAGGCCACATCTTCCTGGAGAGCAGTGTTCCCAATACCAGCTTTTCATCTCAGAACAAGTGAGATACGTCTTTCCTTCAACACAAAGCACTGAAACCCAGCAGCTGGCTATCACAGATGGCAGGCAGGGGGGCCAACTAGTCTCTTGTTATTGCTACTTTGTACTTGGATGCCTTACTTATGAAGAGAAGACATATTTTACCCTGTAACCTCAGGGCTTATTAATCCAGAAGAAAACAAATCAAGTAAAACTCTTGTGGTTAGAATACCTTGCAGGAGAAATCTTTCAGATAAACAACAATTTTGTTTAACAACAACAAAAAGGTGAATAACAGTAAAACAAAGAGCATCTATGTACAATAGAATAAACAGAATTTTTTGTTTAAGGTACACAAAATCAGCTATTTTACTCAAATGATTTAATATAGCACTATAAAAATGGTGTGTGCCAATCTCTGGATAGGCAGCACCTCAATAAAATCTGTAATGTAAACACTTAACAGTCAATATTTTCAAGAATATTACCTATTTAGCAATGAAATTACCTGTCTTTTTACTTGACATAAAGAAAACCCATCCAGCCATGGAAGAAGAAAACACGATAAACACATGTTTCAGAATTTCCTCAGTAATCAGGAACTTTGATAGTCTGACACAACTACAAAACTAGAAACATTTTTTTCCTGACACGCTAGTGCATTACCAAACCTGATTTTTAATAGTCTTCTAACATTTATTTGCTTAAACCTTAACATGCTCAAAATTCACACAAATAGCAAATACTTTCGGAACTGGAAACTACTAGAATGAAATTTTCGTAACAACAATCGTCTAATTTTACAGCCATTCATTATTTAGGTATTCAAAGAAACAAAGTTCAGACAACACGTGCTAAAAATGAACTTTCCAAACTAGTAAGTTCTCCCCATGCTGCTTTGTTTTACAAAGTAATGGTATTTTTCAAATAAGGAAGTTAATTCATTATACATTTATAAAAACTGCATTTAATCCTTTGCATGGCATTGCTAAAGACAGACTCCCCACTAAGCTGCCCAAGGCATTAACTGGAAAGAAGCAAATCCTGTGGCATAATCTAAGGTTTGGTGCATAATTTATATGAATTGTGCAATTTCAGGAGACACTTGTCATATATTATATATAAATACACAAGTAAAAGCTCTAAAACTTAAGTCTCCTCTCTTAAACAGTGCTCAGCTCCCACAAGCACTGCCAGTCCAAGAAAGATCTCAGATCCCAACCTACCAGCACAGTTTCCAGGAACAGGGGTTTTGGGTGGGTTTCCAGCTTGGGTTTCTAGTTGTTTGAAATCTGAGCTCATATTATACAGAAGAAAAAACCTGAGGCAGATGCCTTCAAGAATTAGAAATAGAAAGATGTGTATATAACCTTATGTTTAAAAAACATGTTTCAATGGGTCCCTGCAAGCTTAGCTTCATGATGAAATTAAATCCTCTCATCACTGAAATACTTTTGAAATACTTTTTTTCCCCCCTGTTCTTTATTTAGCATTCAAGGAGGCAAAACATGAAGACCACACGTAATAACAGGTGTCACCACCACTGCCCTCCCAGCATGCCTGGTAAGCTTAGGAAGCTTCAAGCCAATGTCATAGAATCATAGAATAGTTAGGGTTGGAAAGGACCTTAATATCATCTAGTTCCAACCTCCCTGCCATAAACAGGCACACCTCACACTAAACCAAGGCTTCATCCAACCTGGCCTTTAACACTGCCANAAAGGACCTTAATATCATCTAGTTCCAACCTCCCTGCCATAAACAGGCACACCTCACACTAAACCAAGGCTTCATCCAATCTGGCCTTGAACACTGCCAGGGATGGAGCACTCACAACCTCCCTGGGCAACCCATTCCAGCATCTCACCACCCTAACAGGAAAGAATTTCTTCCTTATATCCAATCTAAACCTCTCCTGTTTTAAGTTTGAACCCAGACACTTACCAAGCTTTTTGCATGCAGGGGTTATAAATTTCAAGACTGGATGCATCTGACCAATACTAACCATGGAGTTGTAACATAGCAAAGGCCCTGTGGCAAGGTGAGTATGCAGGAGGCACACGTCTTTCAGGCTGTGTCATTCATCGCAATGTACTGTCTGGTACTATCATTAATACTTATGCACTACTTTCTAATTTCCAGTTATACAATTGACTTTCAGAAGACACTTGCATGTCATCTGTCTTTAAAACAAGGTGCTGAATAATCTAGTCAAAAGGGCTAGAAGGGAATTCACACAGACAGTAGCTGACTTCTCCCCGCTGATGATGTGCTGTCAAGTACTTAAAGCACTTTTAAATCATTATGCAAGGACTCTTCAGAATTAAATTACAAGCATGACATATGGCATGAAATGAAGGATCCAGACCACAACGCTGTCATTACTGTTAAAATCCTGCATCATTCAAAACGTGAACAAATTAGTTATGCCACACTTTTTAAGAATTGGTACATTCTTAAACTGTAGTATCTGAAGCTACGGGGGGTTTTGGCATTGTGCAGCTCACCGTTTAATTCTTGCACACTGGCAGAACTGCACTGGTGCGAGAGCTGCTGATGCCAACAGCACTGGGGCACTCCAAGTAACACAAAGCAGATGCCAGATCCTGCTCATCCATTCTCTAGCCATGGTCACCTTCAACGCCCCCACGCTCTTTTCTTTCCCCAGATATATGCCACTGCCTATCTATAGAGTCTGCCTGCCTCTCCTCCACATGCAGCAGTTTCCCCACAGGCACCCCACACAAATAGTCTACTCACAAACTGAGAACCAGCACATAGCTAATGCCTTTTGAACTGCAAACAGTAGCTACCAAATCCATCCTCCTGTTCCCACAGAAGCAAGGAACATTTGTAAAGAATACGTTTGGGTTTGCAGTTTTTTTTATACCTAAAATAAAATTTCTTGTCAAACACTGGTAAGTTTTGTTTTAGGAAACTGCCCACTGTGGTAGATTGTGGATAAAAGATTAATCATGTTCTCTATATTGCTAGTTTATTCAGACACATACAAAAAATAGATGTTTTTCCAGCTCCCCAGCAATGTGTTCAAAAGCTCTTCTATTATTTATAAGTTAAAGCAAATGGGAAAAGCTGCTGTGAACCTTAAAAAGGAATAGTAAAACTGCTTCTATGTGTTTTAATCAAGGTCATGGAACCTTATGTGACCTGTTGATCTATACCTCAGAGAACACAGCAGCAGAGACAAACATATTTCAGAACAAAAATATTATTCCAAAATATTTTGCTTATATTCCAAGAAGGATGAAGATACAGAAGCTATGTTTAAAAATAAGTCCTTCTTCCTAGCTTTTTGGGGTCTGATAGACAATCAGGTCACCCAAAAGACCAGGGGCTTCAGCCAACACTCAGGCACCCATCCCACAGCTGATGCCCTCTGTACTGCGCAGTGGCTGTGAGCTGCAATACAGCATCCTTCTACTTAACTAACAAACACTTGCTTCAGCAGTCCACAACATCCTTCACATCTGTACTGAAAAAGGAGCTGTGCCACCATGAAGAAAGAATCTATGTGTTAATCAGCTACTCCTTTCAAACCATCAGCAGCAGAAATCAGGCTATGATTTGGAACAGCAGTAAAGTTATGCACATTTTTACCACATGGTCATTTTTGTTCCTCTGTTGCCAAAGCTCTCAATATGCTACTTATGTTAGCATACAGTAGATGAGTAACATAAACCAATTTTGTAAAGATTGAAATTCAAGATGAGAGGACTTTTCAATTTGATAATCATTACTCCTCTAAAATTTTTCTATCTACAAAAGCTCCTTTAGCCTGTCCTACTAAAGAAGCCAATGAATAACATTTTGTGATACGTTTCAAACACATATTTTTAAAATTAGCATGAATAAAAGATTGCTTCAAAGGAAAAAGAACATTAAAAAAAAGGAGCCATCCAAGATTACTTCTCCATCAGCCCTCGTTCCCCTCTATTTGTATACCTTTTCACCAGTCAGGTCAAGGCAAGGACATGAAGCCTTTCCTCACGCAATTCATCTTTAAGAAAACTTACATTGTCAGAATACTCGAGGTATACAGCAGGCTGACAGATACTATCCATTTGGAAACTGTTTTCAATGGAAACTAAATTAATCAGCTGTAAAAGCAAAACCCACACTCTTCAAATCTTAATTAGTTTTCTTTTAGTTGAAGCAGCAAATCTAAACACTGCAGAAACTGGAAAAGAGCAAGCAGAAAACTCAATGTTCTAACTACTTAAAGGTCTCCAACCCACTAAATAATGCCTGCAAAGGTTAACTTTAATGCTTTAAGTGAGAAAAAGCTTTAGCACAAGTTTTGGCTAATACACTAGCTTCCAACATTTTGTTTCAAAACACAAAAAGAATACAACATAATTAGGACAGGTGTGTTTAAGAAGAAACCAAGCAAGCAACATATGCTATTGCAGGTAGACAGACTTTCAAACCCACTACAAAAACTTCAGGGTCCATAGCATATCAGATTTTAAAAAAAAAACTTGCATCTGATCTTCAACATTTTCTTCTGGCTCTTAATGTTTTAATGCAGCAGACTAGAGAGAACAGATTTGAAATGTTGCTCTCATTTATATGAAACAAAACGCATTGTTCCTTAATGCATGGGATTTCAAGAAAATAATACTGAAATGATGAAATTATAGCAAAAGAAAGCAGCACTAAGAAACACAGTAGATGACATAAGCACAATCTGTAAAATAACGTCATACTTAGATTGTAAATACTCTTTTTATATCTCAAGATATAGTTTTAAGAACTATTAAAAGTTAATTAAATTACCAATTTCTTCATAATTACTTACATGTAGTTAAGCAGATTCTCAACAATGTAAAGCAGCACTTATATTTTTTTTCTATCCTAAGTAAAGTGGGTTATTTGTAGCATACCAGATGTCTGTTGACAAGGAAGAAAATATGCTAAACCAGCATTTTAAGCAAAATATAGAAATTCTTCCTCATAATTCATTTTGTTCAGGTGACGAAGAGGTACCCACTTAAGCTCTCTGGGTCCCTTTTCCTGCACCTGATCTAGCCTTACTTACTCTTTTTACAGGGATAACACCAGCAGTGAGCCATTTCCTACACATCCTCTACAACAAAGCAACATCCCAGAATAGCAAGCAACTTCTATTTCCTAGCAAATGTCCCATTAATTTAAGTCAAAGTCCTATGCAAAGAGCCTTAAACTCTTTCTGTATATTTCATTTTATCAATTTATAATCGATAAAATAACTAAACCCTGATGAGAAGTGAAGGTCTCTACACCAAGAAGCAAAAAGGCTTTCAGAAAAACAGGAAAACCTTCCCAAACTGAAAACAGTATAAAAGAAATATCAGTTGGTTTAATAAAGAGAAAGTGCTGTATTCAGCATCTCAATTTTACTTTTTAAGAAGCACTTTATACTCACTTTGAGCTCTTTCTTATCCCTCAACCATATTCACACATCATCATTGTCTAAGCCTGAACTCAAACAGTAAAAAATCAAAACAACTCTTCCAAATGGTATGTCATTTCTAAAGTTTTGATCATAGTTTCCATTATAGGAAATGGTAAGAGAATTATACTTCTCCTTATTGTTACTTGGGCAGTTTGTGGCGAAGACAGCACTAGGTTAGTACAGAATTCACTTTCATAAGAACTGCCTAAAAATGAGCTAGAAAATACTTTCCATGAGATAAAGAAAAATCATGTGAAACTCTTCTCTGCCTTCCCCCACTGCCCACAAGTGCAAGAAAACCTCTCCCCCCCTGCTTCACAGAGAGGTAAATACACCTTGTAAATCCTTGTACACTGAGTGCAGACCCACTGATAGAAAAATGATACAAACACAAAGGAAAATCTGGGCAAGCACCTAAGCAGAAGAAAACCAGCCAGCAACTAAGCTGACTTCCTCTAACAAGATAAAACAAAACAGTCTGTTTTCCCTCCCTAACATCTTCCTCCTCACATCGAATTGGCTTCTAAGGCTAAAAGTTTTTTGCAGAATCATGGGAGTGGCTCAGGTAAAAGGGACCTCTGGAGACAGTCTAGTCCAACCCCCAACCCCAAAGCAGGGGCAACTAGAACAGGTTGCTCATGGCTGTGGCCAGTGGTTTTGTTTTGAATGTTTTCAAGGATGGAGATTCCACACCTCAAGAGACATGTTACAGCATCTGATCAACTTCACTATATTAAAAGTCTTTTCTTATGTTTAAATGGAATTTCTTCTATCTCAATTTGTGCCCATTGCCTCTTGTCCTGTCACTGGGCACTACAGAGAAGAGTTACATGTAAATCTTACCATATATTGACAATCTTTACTTGCATGTACAACAGGGACATTAATCAAGCCCAAACAGAAAAGGCCTGTGAGTGTTCATCAGAGCACGAAGCACATATTTCAAACAGGACTATTATAATCCTGCTGCCAGATCCAAAATTTAGGAAAACATTACATTTATACTGTTACTGGCTCACTAATAAGCAATACAAACATTCACATCTTACATAGTCACTAGAAAGTCAACTGACCTACAGGGCAGCCGTGCTCAAACTTTGTTTATTTGAGAATTCCCCTCTTTTCCATAAAGGTTTGAGAGCCCCTACCTCCACTTACTCTTCCCACACCCAGACTCCAGCTTCCAGCCTGTTCCAAACTCTTGCACCTTAAACTCCAGGCACCAAGCGCCTCACAGAGGGTAACAGTTCACAGCAACTATTCCTCCCTAAAGGAGCATGTACCCACCGGCCAACATCCATCCACCCACCCTAAGCCTCCCCAGATGTGGTATATCACATTCCAGCAGTTAGCAAGGTGAAAGTATTGGCACTTCTTCAGTTTCCACACATCATCACTGACTGAAAGAAATCATTACCTTCAATATAGTTACTAAAGAGGAGAGTTTATGCAATGGAAAGGGAGACAGTTCTGGACAAATAGGAGGCAACTTGTCATACTCACTTTCCCCTCAGAACATTATTCTACATGTTACCTTCTCAAAGAGTTTGTCAGTAGTAGCTGTTAGACAGCTGCAGGAATCTTAGTAGAAAAAAAGCAACAGTAACCAAAAGATTTGCTAGTTGCAGGTATACTTCCCCTAAACCACTACTGCAATTGGCCAGAAGCTGATTGGTGAAAAGTTTAACTTTATCATTAATGCAAACCTCCTCCCTGTTTTCCAGTATTTCAGTAACCAAAAAAAAAAAAAAAAAAAAAA
>NDXB01007325.1:34497-69630 GCA_002631895.1 Agapornis roseicollis | reverse complement strand
AAAAAAAAAAAAAAAAAAAAAAATCAGTAAATTTTGTAGAGGTTAAAGAAAAAAGAAATCCTATGATGCAGCATATAGAAAGATACATGAATTTAAGAAGTTCCATTTAAAACACACCTTAAATCCACCTTATTCATCAGGCTTTAAATCCTTCATTTTAGGAATCAGTTTATTGAGAATATGTCTTGCAACATAGAAAGCACGTGTTTTCAGTACTGAAATGTGTCTAGAGTAATTGGGTACAAGTTGGTATCAAATACCACACAGTTTGTTTCCGAAGTCACATACTCCTTGGTGCTAGAAGACATTAACTAGTTCCACACTTTGTATACAGTGGAGTATATCCTTGACATAGCTTCCTTCTGGTACATGAAATAAGTGGTACTGCAAGTGGAACTGCTTTTAGGAAAATCTAGACTGTATTAATGAACAGGAAGAAATAAATCTCTGAAAGCTTAAAAAATAGTTTTACAGGGATGAGCTGCTGATCAGCAGCATTTCTCAAGTGTCTTGTTTTCACAAAGCCAATCCTAATTCACACAAGTTTCCAGCTTTTTTTTTTTTTTACTGAAGCTTAGGAAAATGTTCCCATTTGCCTTAATTTTTCTTCTGAGTGTCCATTAACAGTTAAGCATTAGAAATGCAGACCCCTTATACTGCAAATACCTTCTTGAATCACAATTTGAGTACAGGTCTCAAGAAAAAAGAAAACAAAACCACACAGTAATAACGATCCTTCAACACATTCTTCTCCCAAAGCAGTAAGAACCTATAAATGAATTCATACAAAAACATTATTTTCACTCTTAAAAACATTTTCTTATAGACATTAATCACTCAAGACACAGGAGGAAGGATCTCAACTTGAACCAACTACACGTTACTAATTCATCCTAGAAACTGCCTTACTGCTTCAATCCAAAGGCTGTGAAAACCTGCAAAATAAGAAGAGGTATATTAAACTAATTCTTTCACATTTTAAGCTGAAACTTAACTTCAGAATCACTGTATCATGATCAGGGATCAGCAGCTACAGGTATATATATATACACTACAGCTATGTACTTTTTCTAAATTCATGAAACTTTCACCTGAGAAAACAGGTTGTCTCAGCTTTTTCATTGTTCACAAATACAAACTTCTTACTTCTACCATGCAGCCTCACATAAACTAATTTAGATCACCTTGATTTCAATGTCTTTGAAAGTTATATATAGCTAGAAACCATTTTCTGTTTCCTTCTAGTACACAGTCTTTGTGAGAATACTTCCTCAATACAAATGAGGTTTCCCCAAAAGCTCAGTGAAAAAGACTGGTTTTAATAAAGCGTTGCAACTAAAGAACACAAAAATAACTGCTCAATATTTCCCCAGAATCTTCCTAGAAGTGCGTGTGCCAATATCCAATAATATTTTTAATTTGTTTTTTTTTTAAAGACAGAAGTTCTGTGCCAAAACTTCCATTTTCTCTTTAGCGTGTGCTAGGTAGCGCACAATCACAAGTGATTTCAATTAGTGCCAGGAAGGCAAGTCAAACTAGAAATATTGTATACACACAACGCAAATAATTACTAGTATGCTAGAACATGTGTGTCCCAAAGACAGTAACCAGCAAGATCTCAGGCAGTAAAGGAAGAATATACCCTAACAAAATAAATCCACATGATCATTACCGTAAGAGACAACTACAGCATTCAGCAAACTACATCTGCTCCCCCTTCCCCAAAACACAAATAAAATACACTTAACTATGCAAAACAAATTTTATACATGCACACAGAACACATGCAGTCCAGTAACATAAATGTCATTTTAGCACTTCACAGACCCTTTGGAGTTTGTTTTTTGTTTGGGGCTTTTTAATGGTATGTAGCATAAGATGCAGCTGAAGCAAACTTTCTTCTT
Organism: Agapornis roseicollis; assembly: GCA_002631895.1. Lineage (NCBI taxonomy): Eukaryota > Metazoa > Chordata > Aves > Psittaciformes > Psittacidae > Agapornis > Agapornis roseicollis. Next base: position 67,726 of record NDXB01007325.1, on the reverse strand, counting down.
TTGTTGGAAGAATCCACACCTTTAAGACTTGCAAACTTTCTTGACATACATACCTGAGAACCATGAAAATCTGCCTTGCCAAAGTTTCTAAAATATTTTTAATCATAACGGTAAGGGAAACTAACTGCTTACTGTATTGTACTTCCCACACAGTGAAAACCACTTGCTAACGCTGATCATCATGAAAAAGCCTTACACCATCCTGATTGGACACAGAAAACCCTAGCTTCATCACATTGCTTCTTGGTACCACACCCGTAGGCTTTATTTGATACAATCTTCCCATGAATGAACAACTACTGAGCTTACAATAATATGGCACAGTCACTCTGAAGCCAAAAATCCAATTTTACAGGGTGGGGGGGAGGAAGTTATAACAATTTGAAGCTTTTCTTACTGAGATAGTGGAAAAAGAGTTCACGTAACTAGCATGAACATACATGGATGATGATCAATTAAAAAAATCATACAAATCCCTCTGATCTCCAAAGACTTTTACACTAATCACTGCTTCATTTCCCTTATGACCATATTTGAACTGACAACGGATCTCATTTTTTCTGAATAATCTTTTAGGATATTTACACAAGCCTAATGTATGCAGTGCTTCTGCATTATTAATAATTGTGTGGGAAATGAAGGAAAATTTTACCTCACTTGCTAGGGCTGCCTCTGAACTTTCAAGTCCTTTCAAACAACGCAAAATAAGTCTCTGAGACAAGAGGTCATTTGTAGTGGGATAAATTAAGTGACTAAATTGAAAATAAAATCCAATAAAATGCCATTTTTAACCTAAATGTTAATTTAAAGGGCTGTCAAAAATAGGTTTCAATATTTTTGGTGAAAGCACAGTTACACAGTGCCATCTAGCAGTGACTCACAGTACAGTGTTTAGTATGATAATGAATTTGACACATCAAATAGTTTGAAAAGTAAATTCAAAGAAACAATGAAGTGACTCCATGCAATTGCTACAAGCAAACCTGAAATTGAAACATTACAGATGGAATCTATGCCAACTGCTACAATTCTCTTCCCAGTGATCTAAACTCTGGCTTCAAGAGAAGGGGAGAGAAGGCATTTAACACCCAACTTTGCTAACTTATTAATTCTGAAAAAAAGCTTTCTAAAATGTTTTGGAGAAGGTAAGGAAGCATTAGCAGAACTCTTATGACAATGGAGCCCTGTATAGCTCTTACTGCAAGTCTGATATCAACATTTGACTTTGATTTAATGTTTCTCTACAGTTTTTCTTCACTAAATTTAAGTGGCAAAAATTTCTCTGCTTGTCATGACTAACACTGCTGAAATACCTGAAGTTACACAGAACAATAAATTTTAGTTTCCTAACATACTGGGGGAAGGGGAGAAATAAATGAATACTTTAAGGCCCAAAAGATTGGCATCAAGATGGATTCTTTACCAGATCAAGTTGCGCAAAATAGCTGCGCAAATCAATCACTGCGCAAACCCCTAAAATAAAGTGTTTCAAGTCTAAAGCTCTAGTTTCACCAGCACATACTTTTAACTCGCCATAAGTAAGCCCTAGTACTAAATGAAAGTCAAGCCATCTCCTGTGCGCTCAGGTTTTTAATGTTCTGCCCTCTTTCTTTCGCAATGTCTTAACACATGTGTAGACACTTTTGTCCAACTTTGCAGTAAATCAAACCAAGAAACTTATCTGGTTTTGGAGTAAAATGGCCAAGAAAATAAAACAGAAGGTGCCAGAGTATTTTTGAATTTATAGTGGAAACAAAGGCAAGTAACAGTAGTGTGATGACAAACTTTAGCTTAGCAATTCAGAGTTTAGATTATTTTAAAAAGCTAGAACACCACCACTATGAACAGCAGTCTCCCAAAATGAGCCGCCAAAGCAAATCCTTAAAATCCTTTGATCCAGATTTTAGCTGTCCTAGGATGTAAATCTGAAGTATCATAAACCTCAAAAATTAACCTATTTATCAAATTTGTACACATTAGATAAATAGACTAATGCACTAGAAGATTGCTGCAAATAAACTGGATAACATCTAGAGGGAAGGAACAAGACAGGTCGGAGATCTAGAGAACATAACCCATAAGAGAAGCTTTTAGGAATTAGGTCTATGTGGCCTACATACAAGATGCCTACAGAGAGAAGTGACAGCAGCACTCAAATATGTGAAAGGTTGCTATAAAAATGAAAAGAATCAGACGTTCTCCATGCCCACTAAAGGAAACACAGGCAGCTATAAGCTTGAATTGTGCTGAAAGATTTAGGTTACACATTTGGAAACACTCTGCAACCAGAAAGGCAGTTAATCACCCAAAAGAGGTTGTGAATTCTCCATGATTGGAGGTTTTCAACAACCAGCTAAAACAAATGTCAGTGAGCAGCCCAGCCCTGGGAAGGAAAGCTCAACCATGCAGGTGCCTTTTGGCATATGATCTATGATAGGCTGCAGAAGTCTAAGTGAAGGCTCTGCCAGTCGTGAACACCAAGTTACAACCTACAGGTGGTCAGGCAAAATAATCTTACTTCAAATTCCTCTCCAAGTCATCCTTTGCTTCAGTTTACACCCCAGAAATAAACTCTTCCCCTGTATCCGGTGTCTGGACTGCCAGGTGAGCAGCACCACACTGGTTGCTGTTAAACTAGAACTACTGCCCTCCACTTACACATACTTTTGCCTCAGTAAAACCAGGAACCACTAAGAGCACTGAATAGCTACAGCTGTAAGTGAACCATTGGCCATTTACAAAAGAAAATGCTGTTTTTCCTGCCCTGCTGGGTTTGTTTTTAAACAAACAAACCCCAATACAAACACTTTGACAGTGAGATTCTTCTCCTATAACAAAGTGTTTTGTTACCGTTTTTCCTATTCTAATGTAATGCTACAAAAACTACCTGGAACTGTTGAGAACACATCTAAGTGGCTGTATCATGCTTAAACTTTATTTTCTATCATGCTTAAACTTTATTTTCTAGGTAGTAGACTTCCAAAGCATGTTCAGTTTATACATGCCTTCCATCACTATCAGTTATAAGACCCAAATTTCTAGTTAAATAAATACTGGATGCTCAGATTTACCATCAGTTAACGGTCTATACCTTTACATTCATAAAGGAAGACTAACATTAACCCTTGGTAAGTGAATTTTTAAAAGCATGATAAAGACAAACCTAAAATTGCCAACCCATAAACAAACAAGCGAATTTCAAAAGTCAACTATCACTTAGGGAATCAATTACAAACAAACACACTTTTACCCACAAAGCCCAGCCAACAAAAGCTGAGGGTCCAAAATGCCTAATAAAATCAGCAGCCAAGTGATCTGCCTTCTATTAAATTGCAAGCCAAAAACCTCACTTCTCTATACACCAGTGTCTTGTACCAATCAACAGCAATTCAGCTTTGGCATGATTATCTCAAAGCCTATTTATAGTTATCCAAGACAAAGTTTCCGCGCAGTTTCTTTCTGTAAGCAAATTCTAAAGCCAGGAATTTGACACAGAAGACAAAAGCTGATGTCTTCTGCCTAAACAGATGAAGCCTATTCCTCACCCCTGGCACTTACATGTGCCAGCTTCAACTGGTAGCACACAAATGAAGCATATCGAAGTGCATACAAGATTCACAGATTATGTTATGTACGCATTTCTGCGGACATACTGTACCCCAGCTAAGCAAGACTAGTGTGAAGACTGCACGATCTAAGTCAGCTTAAGGTTCCCACATGTGCAAGGCTGTTTGGTCACAGTATCTATCCCCCTCCCTCAAAAGTCTGAAAAGAAGACACACACACCCCCCACCCCAAAAAACATAAATATCTCAGAAATTGGCTAGGATAAGGTTGAAGTTTCCTAAGAACTGCAGAAATAGGTTGACAATGTTAAGCAGTTTTATGATGCAATAAAGCTGTTTGCATCTCTGAGATGCAGAGTTCCTTATCACTTCTCATAGGGTGAAATATATCTGTCTATACTGTTACTTAAAACAAATAATTACTCACTTTCAGTGAAACATTATGAGCATTTGCAAAACTTGCTTAAATTCAAAATAGGCTTTTGAGTATGGCAATGCCACGGAGAGGAGCAGAAGGACGGAAAATACAATGGTTATTCCAAATTCACCACCAGGAGAATACAACTAGCATGGGAGTCTGCTCCATCCTTGATGGAGACTGTGGCACAATGCCATTCACTAGCACAGGTCTTCCCCTAAAACTAGATGCTTCCCAGCGTACATATACAAGGGACAGACTACCCTTTAAAAACCTGCTAGTCTCCTCTATTTTGACTATCATTCACAACAGAAGATTTTTAAAAAATAAATAAAATACATTCAAATTAAAAAAATTATAGAACCCAGAAGATAACCTCAAGAAAATGATAAATGCTCACCAGTGACAAACACAAAAGCATTTGCTTCAACCCTAAGTTAAACATAGAAAATTAAAAAGTAGAGTACATAGCTAAACCTTACCTGCATTCAATTTAGAATGTTAATTCACAGCACCTGGTGTTCTTCCCCTCAAAAACATATAAAACCATATCCTGAATTTGCCTGAATTTAGGTTTTGGAACTTAAGATAGCACTGCACTAACTGCAATAGTTACCATCTACCTGCCTTACAAACCTCTAAAAATTAATTACTGATGCCCAACCTGAACATCACCTGCTTTGACACTATTAGCTAAACTCATGGTCTTACTTATGCTCTAGTCACGCATTTCAACAGATAGAATTCTTCAGCAGTCCTTGTAATTTTCAGTGCCTTGGTGTAATATACATTGTAAGACAGTCTACAGGATTATTGAAAAAAAACAAAATTTAAAACCATTCCTTAATGAAAATAGGCAGGTGGTCATTTTGTTTATAAGCAAAACCCTCAATTAATGCTTCAAACAGAAGTCCATATATAAAGCCAACCTCCCCAGATCAAACATGAAGAAGAAAGGGGTTTCCAAATGGAATAGTTCCTTCACAGAAGTGAAATTAACAATTATACTTTAGGAAACTCAAGCCCATTACACAGACTGTTTGGAAGGGCAGCTAATAAATCATGCTTTGTGTTGGACTCAAAGTAAAAACCAATAACTGAGACAAACCAGAAGTATGAAACACAGACCTTCCTAGCGTTCAACAACAAAGCTGCTATCTAAGTGGACGTAAGACCAGACTAACAGTAAATACCTGAAGTTAAAGCCGATTTAACTGAATGCACACGAGTGCACTGCAAATTTGCACACTAAGGCAGGCAGCGAGCAGCATGGCTCAGCAGTGAGGGAAGAGTTAAGAGCCCTCCCGGCCCCGCTACTTAGCCAATGCTGCCACCTGCTGCCCGCCGCCGGTACACCCTGCCTCCGCCCAAGGGCCCCGCACCGCCTTTGCCTCTGAGTACAAGAGGCAAAAAGCGCTAGTGAAAATCACGGACGATCTAAAACACCAGCAGACAGACTCCAGCGACGGGATAGGACCCTGGGAGCGAAAAATACCTACATGCACTGTTACCTTGTTTGCAGGGTGACAGGACCTGTTCGACACCTGGGAACCTCAGAAACACTGATCAGGCTTACATGAACATAACCCAGGTTGGCCATGAAAAAGGAAATACAAATTACAAATCACTCAGCTCTGTCAGGCCAAGGAGGAGAGAAAAGTATTTTATTTGCCCCTATCAAAGAGGAAAAGCACCAAAAGCAATTTGCATCTCCTATCTGTTTAGCGAGTTTCTACTGTCTCCAGTCAGCCCCCATAATCACAAGGCAGTCTTCTCTTCATGCACCCTCAGGCCTGACAGAAAGAGAACAACATAGGTTAATGCCATATATTTGGAGACACAGCACAGTTCAAGATCAGTTGTGCTACGTTTGAAATTCTTATCAGCAACATGCCAGAAACTAACTCACTTAGGCCTGCCTCACATCACCTCACCTCCCTGGAATAACATAAAGCAACAGCAACTCACACATGCACAGGCATTCACACTGCAACTGCCAAGAAAGCATTCCCAAAATATATTAAAAGCATCTTAATGCACAGTTGTGCAGCAAAGGCTGACTATAGCAAGTTCAGAGAACTTCATCCCCATCAGCAGTGTCCCCAAAACAAGGAGCTGACAGCTAAGCTTTGGCTTTCCTCACAAATGAAACTGTACCTGCAGTAAACATTAACCCTCCTCCATTACTCCCCATCACTAAGGGTAACAAGCAAGCCTTTTTCAGGGCCTCCTACAAATGTTCCTGACCAAAACATGATCTTGTTTCTATCTGTGAGAGTAAAATCAGTAGATCTGGTCTGTTCTCCCACTGTATTTTATTAATATTCTATGAATTATTACTGTAGCACAAAGAATCATGAGATACATAAAGCTAATGCCTCAGTAGAGCACTCTATGAAGCTGCACATCACCTGTGAGTCTATGCTGAGCTCACTTCATCACTGCTATTTATGCTTCATTTACTGATTGCTTAACCATCTACTACAGGGACACATTCCAGACAGAAGGATGTATGCTACCAGAAGCTGGAATTTGCCTTTCATGGTTCAATCCTTTTCAAATCAATTTTTCTGTATTACATGAAGTTCAGCATTGCCAGAACTAAACCTTATTGCACAACCACAAGAGCATGCAACCACTTGATCTGCCACTAGAATTAACCCTAAGAATGTATGCCTCCTTAGATTTACCTATGTAGGCTCTGTACAAGTGTCTCTGAAATTACTGCGCATGTAGGATTTTATTTAGGGTCCCGGGCCACCTCCCAGCTTTCATTCACCAGCCCTGTGACTGTGAAAGGAAAGCACTAAAAGTGGGGGGAAATAAACCAACAATTCTTAGATGGGCTGTAAAATAGATTACTTTTAATGGGATAAAGCAAACAGTACATGCTTGTCAGATCAAGCTCTAATGGCAGCAATACAGGAAATCTCTAAGGGAAAAAACACACATGCTAGTTCTTTCCAGTCACCCCATAAACAGAAAACACATTTTGCAGTTTGAGAATTAGAGGACTTCTAGCCTGTAACACAGAAAACATCCTCAAAGGTAGTACCCCAATTAACAGAAAGTTGCCTCACAGGAATAAGAAGCTGATGCTGAGGAAACTAAGGTAGAGGTCATGTATCTTGTGCTGTGCCACAAGTCAGAAGTGGTAAGTAACAGAACTCTGGCCACACAAGGGCCAGGAAGTTTTACATGGAACACAGGAGCAGTAATACACAGCTGCCAAATCCACAAATATACATTAGTTTACAGGGACCTGAGTAATATGCACTGCAGATCAGTCACAGCATGATGCATTAGCTACACTACAGGACAGCACCCCAACCCACCTTCCCATTCACTGCCTTATAGGACACTTCAGGCTGCACTGGGAATACCTGTGTTCCCCCCAAAGAACCGTGAATTCTTGATAGTCTACATTAATGCAATTCCGTGCTCCATCCCAGGAATAACACCTGTCTCATTTGACACTCTCTAATCATCCCCTTAACCATCTCACCATAAAAGTTTCAGATTCTCAACAGATGACAAGAGCTCTTCTATCTCCTTGTAAGACTGCTCTTGGTACATTCAACTGTGGCAATTATTTCAGCAGCAGTAAAAGACTGAGACAAACATAACAACACCCACAACCCAAACATTCACACACTAACTGTGCATGTCAGAGGAGGGTTTAAAGGCCCAAGCACCAAGAACCAAAGCACAAAGCAAACTTGTAACAAGCAGCAACTTAGACCTTCTGAAAGTAGGAGACCACATAGCTGGAACTGTTAAGACAATTATCTTGTTTTGCCAACAGTTTAGAGAAGTTACTTTACTGCCTCTCAGTATCAACACCTGAAAGCTCCAGATTATCAGACAGTTTGAATCTGAAAAAAGAATGCTGTTGCAGTAGTAGTTATGCAAGTAAGGTTATCAAGCAATGCAAAAACAATACAGGATTGTGACTCTACAAGTTATAGACAATGAAAGAACTCTTCAGCAACGTTACAGAACAACACATGATTTACACCTTGGTTCACTTTTCTCCACTGCTCAGCTACTCCAGAGATTGAGTTTCACTACTATAGTGTTTTCAGAGAAAACAGAAATGCCTCACATCACCAGAAAAGTGCTTTGGGTTACTATATGTATTTAAACCACTCCCCATACACTCCCACTTCCCCCCCAAAAAAAAAAGGTTGTAAGGTACCTTTTTTCCCCCCTAAATCATCACTGCAATCACAACATCTGAAAAGTACAAATCTAAAAGCTAAGTCTAAACTGGAATTCTTTGATAAGGCTAAATATCAAGCACTTACAGAGCAGCTAATGGAGATTTGTCTTTCAGCTTAAAAAAAGAATACTAAAAATACCTCACAATGAGGATGGCTTACAGCACCCCACAGTAATCACTACCTTTTACATGATACTGATGAAGCAACAGGCAAGCATTACCAGTAGGGGAGACAAAGGGAAAGAACAATTGCCTGTGCTGGGCAACTAAAAGCGTACACAGAAAAACAGCAGACCCCTAGTAAAAATACCTCATCAACCACTACACAGGTGGCAGAGAGCTTATTTTAAGTTAACAAATGTGCACATAGTAACCTGTTTAAGAGATCTCCACTTTAGGACAACTAAATGCATCAAAATCTAAAATAATTAAAATTTTATTGTACGGCAGAAAAGTACTTTTTAAACAACACTTAAAACACCAGATTCTGAATTGCAATTCACAAACGGAGAGTCAACACCCAAAAAGTCCTAGTAATTTCCTTTATTTTTCACTTGGATGAGTAAAATGGACACTGGAGCATGCTTTGCTGTATCAGTATGGGGATGGACAAAGTCTAAGAAAGCATCGTTTATGCAACATAATGCACATTATGCAATGCTTTTGAATGCTAAAGTCTGTATGAGTTTGTAGCACCTCATCTGCTTTTTCAACCGCAGACTAAGCATGTTTCCTTCTACATCTGTCTTCTTTTTAACGTCAGGTCTTAAGTAGATCAGAGCATTTTTTCCTTCTTTGTCTTTTTCCTTCTTTCCTCTACTCAAATTTGCTGTTTGAGAAGAGGGACAGTCTTAAGGGTGCCTCAGTTATATCCACTGGTAAGCAAAACTGAAAAGAGTTTAGAAAATTAACAAGTAGAAGAGGCAATGAAAAACCCAGATAATTTCTTTAACAGTATTTCAAAATATTGATATTTGCTTTAGAGAAATACATAAACTCTCTGCAGACTGAACTTCAGAGTTGCAAGATACATAGCAAAGACTATAAATATAAATAAATTGCTTCAATAGCAATTGGCAAATCTCACTGATCAAAGTCCCGCCAACAAATACCATAATCACAGTAACAGAGTAAGCTCTCTGGCAGGCACAGGAAGGAACCCGTGAAAAATACAGCATCTTTCCAGCCAACAATTTTACAGAAAAATTGCATGAGACAGTAAAAGCGATGCCTGAACAGAAACGAGTCTAAAATTGCACAAGTAAAGCTAAGGACCTATAATATAACAGTTTCCATGTGCTAAATCAAAGCCAAGGCCACTGAATTAGCAGCAGAACAACTCCATCCCTTTCTGCTTCTGAAATCCCATGCTACAGCTGGAAAAAGTTCCATGCTAGCATTTATTTCCAAAGAAAAAAAAAAAAGTTCAGTGCAGATAAGCTTTTACTGATTTAGCTTCACTGAATGTTTAATAACAGTTTTTTGCTTCCTGTTCATGAAAGGAAAGTCATTGTTTATTCTTCTGGTATTTTTAAGTAATTGGTAGTGTCTCCTCTCCCCCGCCCCCACCCCAACTCCACCAGCATGTTTTACAATGACTGAGGCTTTGGACCTGAAGAGCCTCAATGGAAAACAACTATCACAATAAACATACCTAACTGCTTGATCTGTCAAAAGGGATTCCAGAAGACTGGACCAAAAAGCATTCATTTCATAGAAACAGAAACCTACAGATACCAACAAATGCTAACATGACTACCCGCTTCAGGAATCGAATTATTCGCTGTCTGACTATATATGTTTGGTTCCATTTTTCAGAGAGAAAATACTGTTAAGTGGCACACATACTGAATTCCCTTCCCAAACATCTGGCTCACAGTATTTGAGAGCTCCCAGCTCACCAACTTCCTCTCTTTCACAGAAGGCATTACTTGTCTGTACCATGAGTTTCTTCCTCCAGGGTATATGTCAAAAGGAGCACTCTAGTAGGTCTGCAGGCATATCTAACACAGGGAGTCATGCTGCCAAGAAACCAAAACCAGGTTTAGAACCATTAAAGCCTCCATCAGCTACACTGTTTTCAGAACACGAACAAGTAGCACAGTACAGCCCCACACTGATAGCAGCTGGTCCACACATTTCTGTGTGGCTCAGACTAACAAAGGAGCTTCGTGTTCCCACAGGATGGTATGCAAGATTTGTTCAGAACACTGCCTACCTTCACACTGTAAAAGCAGATACAAAAATAGGTTCAGCTCTTCAGATGGCTTCCCTTTGCCATTTCTTAAGCTGATGCAGCTCCTGATTTTTAATCACCATTGCTGTTATTGCAGCATCTGTATATTGCTAGTTCACACTGTGCTCTTGCCCCAAATAGAAGTAGTCTTTGTGGTGAAAAACTGTAGCACCTCAGTTTTCACCTTTGGATATAGCTAATCCTGAAAGTAACAAAGAGTGTTTGTATAGAAATATTTTTTAAACAGATGAAAGGCAAAATGGACGAAACACACTTATGCTTCTCCTGGCCAGAGTTCAAATCAAGAACAGCAGAGAATCCATATAATAAAAAGGGGTAAGGAATGATGTGAGAATTAGATTTTTGCAACAAGTCATGAAGATTTATTTCTATAATTAGAAGACATTCATTACACCAGTGTTAGTTTCAGCTAAATCAATTTACAAGGCAGGTTGTATATCACAACTTCTAGTTAGCAATGAAAGTCTGTCGATGCTGCTTCCTTTATTTTTTGTTTCAACCTTACAATTACATAAAAGAGATTAGAAATAGTACATGACCATTGCCCTTACAATGGACTAGTAAATGCAAGTAAAGCTCACATTTTATTTCTTAGAACAAGAACTTTACTCCAACATCCCTTCAGTAAGTGTTGACTCAAAAGCTTAGGAAGCAGGCTAATCAACACTTGTAAGTAATAACTGTTTGGGACCCTGACAACAGACAATCTTTACCTTAGTGAATATTTCTAACTTTCCCTCAACTTTGTAACAGTCATAAACTAACAAATGCTAGCAACTGAGGGGCACTGAATTAGAAAAAAGCTCTTGTCAAACATTCTATTATCTTTGAAATAGTGTAAACAATACCAAGTTTAATTTCAAGAAATGTCTGAAATTTTGATTATGTTAAGCAATACTTACTGAGGAACTATTTCACTGTGTAAGACAAAAAGACATTCAATCTATTCTTAAGATTCTATCTGAGCTTCCCAGATGACTTACCAAAAAAAAAAAAAAAACAAAACAAAAAAAGTAAGTTTTCTTAAAAAGGGATTGATGAGAGATAATCAAGAAATGTTGGGAAACTTTCTCTATTAGCATATTCTTTATTGACAGCATGAACAGCAAGCAATGCACCAGATGCTAAAAATCTTAACTGCCACTTTGTCAAAAGGAATACTGTTGTCTTTTGTTGTCAGTGTCTAACAAGCAGTTGACTCCATTTCCTCTGTACCCTCCTGTTGGGTATTGCTATCTGCAAGGAGGAACTTCCATGTGTCTTCTTAAGGCTGAAGAAAGCCAGTCTTCCCAGTCTCTTCTCCTACACCACGTGCTCCCAAAGCATCTTGGTGGCCCTGCACTGGACTCACTCCACTAAACTAACTTCTCTCTTTTCTTAGGGAGTGCAGAACCATCACTGGACACAGCACTCCCAATGCCATCTCACAAGTACCACATAAGCTTGCTGAAGGATCACCTTCCCAGACCTGCTGGCTACACTTTTGCTAATACAGCCCAGGATGCAGTTTGCCCTTTTTTTTTTTTTGCTGCAAGTGTAGATTGCTGACTCATGTTCAATTCTTGTCAAGCTCAATCCTAAAAATCTTTTTTCCACAAAGATGCTTTCTAGAGAGCCTGCCCACCCACCCTCACATTTACCACTAGCTGGGGTTATGCCAACCCTAGGATTTCACATTTGCCTTTGCTAAAAAACATGGCTTGCATTAGCCTGCCAAGGTCTCTCTGAACCACAGCACTGGTTTCCAGCCTGTCAAACCACTTCCCCCACTTTGGCATAGTCTGCAAACTTGTTGAAGGTACATCACATCCTGACTTCCAAGTCCGTTAAAGACATTAAATAGATCAATCCCAGTGTGAAACCCTGAGACACGTTATTGGCAAACCAAGCAGTAACAGAGCACTTCCACACACACTTGTGGCCAGAAGCATCATTATACTGAGCGCATATTCTCACATACAGCTACTGTACTTGTAATACTTGCACTGAGTTCCAGCTTCACTGACAGCCTATAAAGATGGATTTGTAAAAATTCACCTTAGCCAGAATTTGTAGCCAATATTTTTGTTCTACTGAACAAAAATGAATTTTCAGAGGTCCTTAAATATACCAACTTAAAAAGAAGTTACCTAATTTCACAAAGAAGAAAGCAGACTAGGTAATTTCCACCTACCACCTCAGCATTGGGGTTTCCTTGTTTGTTTCATTTAATGTAAGCATATACATACACACAAGTGAACAAAAGCAAGACACTGATTTAATAATGACCAGAAACTAGCAGTCAATTTCATACACAATTACCAAAATTATTCTGTAAGTACTTCTATCCCAGGTACCAAAGCTTTTATTCAGTCTTCAGTTCTCAGTTATAGATTCTAGATGTAGACTTATTTCTATCCTAAGGTTATGAACTCTTAATTTGCTAAAAAGAGACGGGTTTTGGTTTGTTTGGTTGGCTTTTTTTTTCCCTTTGCTGCACTCTATCTTTTCCTACACTAGAATCCCAGTAGAATTCAACCACCACGGGACAGCCACTGAACCTTGACAAGCCAAAAATAGCTTCCAGAATACTATGCATTAGAAAATTAAGCAAAAGAGACGTTCAATTTAAGCAAGCCACAATAAAGCAAAACCGAGAATTCATCTGCAGCCTTACTGCTGTCACAAATCAGGCATTTTGGACCAGCACTCCATGAGTCTGTGAAAAGAGCATACGTACTCCAGAGGTGCACTACAAATTAAAATTTCACCCGGGTTCCCTAAAGCAGTTCAGCACTTAGAAACTAGATACTCAGTTATTCACTTCAATAAATACAGAAAGATCAACTGCAAAAAAGGAAATAAAATGTAAATGCTTAGCAATATCATGAGATGCTCCAAAAAAAGAAACAAGCCTTCCACAAAATGAGGAATACTTCTAGCAATACGTCAGGAAAAACAACTGGGAAGTCTTTCAGTATAACCAGGAAGCAATTTTAAATGCAAGACAGACCAAAGCTTGAACTAATGGATAAAATTTTAATTTTTGACTACTCATAAGCTACACAAAAGTAGTCAGGTAATAATTCTCCATGTTTTCATCATTTTAGTGTTATCCCTCACCCTTCAATGCATTTTGCATCAAGGAGATTAAAAGTGGCCAGCAAAACCACAAGTTTGGGGTTTTTAGTTTAGGACTGGGAAGGCAGAACAAGGTGACAGAGACCATTGTAAAGTATTTGGAAGAAAAGGGGAAATGGTATTTTCAGCTCTCTTTAATGTACATACAAGGTAATATCTTGTATCATCCCACTTCCATCAAAGGATCATTCACATGGCACAGTTCACCTCTGCTCCAGCAGCAAACACACACATCACTAAGTGACAATACACTTCCTTTCTCCTCTCTTCCTCTCTCACTTGGGTTCCACCAATCACAATCAGACAACCAGCAAGATTCTGCCCAAGAATTATCTCTCCCTCCCACTCTTATGTAAACTTTCCAATTAAGTTTAGCTAGCGAAATACCCACAAAAGGCACTGCATGACATCTCTTAGACAGGTGCTCTGTCAGGAAAATCTAACAATTCTGAAAGCACTCTTGTAATCATTCTGCTAAATGCCAAGAAAACACTTTATCTCCTCGCGTTCAAATCAGAAAGAGAGCAAAGGGGGATTTGAAAAAGTTTAACTGAGACTAAAAATATTTGATGAAAGCTTGACAGCTCTGAACATTCACCTCCAAAAAACTGAATTATGCTACCTGTCCAATATTGTTACCTGTAATTTTGTATCCATATGCAGCCAGCTGTCCAGCCATATATTCACCATCCGAATTATTGTGAGAACATCCCCATGTACGAATCCAGATTTTCTGAGCACCAGGAATAATGCTGTTAATTTAAAATGAATGAAAAAGGCAAGTTAAAAGATGAACAAGGCTCCCCTATAAGCCCATTGAGCAGACCTAATTAACAGTAATTATCCAAATATAAAATAACCTACACAAGTAGTACCACCACCAAAACAGCTAGGTAAGCTCATCATAACTATGTGCTTTTCTTGTAATGGCAGACTTAATTCTGGCTGAGATAGCGTTAACTCCACAGCAACCTGCATGGTGCTGTATTTTGTGTTTGGGATCAAAATTGTGTGGATAACAGACCTGTGGTTTAGTTACTGTTGAACAACGCTTTCACAGCCTCAAAACCTTCTGTTTCCCACTGTGCTCCATCCCACCGCAAGCAGGCTGGAGACAGACAGCAACTTTGGAAACAACATGGAAAGAATGGCTGAACCAAGTTAACCAAAAAAGATAAACCATATGATGACATCATGCTCAGTAACAAAAAAATGGGGGCTTGGTCTTTCCAAACTAGCCATTGTTCTGAGACTGGCTGGGCATCAGTCTGCTTGTAGGAGGTGGAAAGCGATTGCTCTTGCATCACCTGGGGTTTTTTCCTACTCTTTCCTTCACTTAAACTTCCTTTATTTCAACCCACAAGTTTTCTTACTTTTGCTCTTCCAACTCTCTCTCCCCCAACCTGCTGGGAAAAGGGGTGAGCGAGTAGCTGAGCAGCTGCCCAGTTGTTGGCCAGGGTCAAGACAGCACAAGCAGCAAGAAAAGAATTTTAGAATGGAGACAATATGAGAGCTGTAGAATAAGAAGAGATTTGGTATGCTGCAGTTACATTGAAAAACAAACTAACAAACAACTCTCTAAAAATTATCGTATCATTTAAGAAGTGACTGCTCTGAAATCAGGCCACCAGCAAACATTAGAGCTAAAGTGCAGCCCTTTGATATTACGTCACCCATTGATTTTAGTTCCCTCCAAGCAGGCCATCTATAAATTCTTAGCTAAAGCCTGCCACAGACAACTGAAAGTTCATATCGACCTTTCTGGGCCATAGAAGCATAGCAGCATGGCAGATGTGCACCATGGAGCTAGCACACACAGTTGTTTAAGAACCAACAAAAAATTCTGGAAGAAGCTCCCACTGAAACTCCTGGGATAACTGTGTCAGTGAGCTACTGATGCCAGTGCAAGAGCACACATCCTGGAACACAATCCTTCGCCTTGCCCACATCCTCCCCCTCTCCATGCTTCCTTTTTCAAAGATACTTCCTCCATCTAGAAACACAGACTTGTTAATGGAAGATTAATGATCATTAAGTGGATGTGTGCAACAGATGTTGCACATGTACAATGCATTTAGACTTTCTACTGTCTAAACAACATGCACTCAAAATGCTCTCTTGGGTCAAAACCACTAAATCGCAGCCTGTTAGATAAATATACTGTACCTGACTACTTAGGAGAATAGAGTGCTACTGTGAAGTATCTGCAGACCATCAATTCACCTCTATATATATTCCTGGCAGAATGGGGTCAATGCACCTTGACGGGGCTTCACAGAAGTGTGCATTGTTACACTTACAAAATTTTATGAAGAGTAATGGAAAAACAAAATTGTATTCCCTATGCATGCAAGACATGCTCTCATCAATTCCACTGCAACAGATAATTGATTCTGTTTCTACGGGAATCACAAGAAGGAAAAATGCCAAGATATATTCCATAGTTACTGCATACTATTTCCACTGAAATAAAACAGTAACTTTGAAAGAAGTTTCACTTTATCACTTCAGGAGGTATATACAAAAAGTATATCCTTGGGAAATCCCAGGTTCCAGAAATGAGGTGAAAAGACTGAAGCAAGACATGGCCTTGGTGGAAGAGGATCAGGCCAGGGACTTCAGTAAACTGGACATATGTAAGTCCCTGGGTCCTGACTGCAAGCACCCACAAAATATGGATGTACTAGACAGTCCAACAAACAGCCATGAAGACAGTTAAAGAAATGGAGTATCTCTGATAGAAGGACAGGCTGAGAGAGCCGGGGCTGTTCAGTCTGGAGAGGGAAGGCTCATGGGAACAATACCAACACGCTATTTCTGTGTTATTTCTAAGTTATTTCTACTTATGGGACAATGCAAAGAGAATGGAGCCAGGCTCTCATCAGTGGTGCTCAGAAACTAGACTAGAGGCAACACGACAAACTGACACAAGGGAGATTCCCTCTGAACATCAGGAAACACTTTTTCACTGTGATGGTGACCAAGCGCAAGTACAGGTTACCCAGGGAGGTGGTAGAGGCTCCCTCTTTAGAGATATTCACAGAATCGTAGCACGCTTAAGTTGGAAAGGACCTTAAAGATCATCTAGTTACAACCCCCTGCCATGGGCAGTGACATCTCCCACCAGACCAGGCTGTTCAAGTTCCTGTGCAAACTGATCTTGAAGACTGCCACTGATTCTTCTTATACTGTCAAGCTGTACCTACAGAAAGTTCTTTACCTTTTAAAAAAATGAAGGTAGTAAATAAAAACAAAGTGTCTTTAATGCCTTGCCACAAAAAAAAACAACTTTCCCATATTCAAAAGTTATCTATGTACAATCCTGGCCAACTAACCCTTGGTGACCCTGCTTGAGCAGGGGTTTTGGACACTATGACCTCCAGAGGTCCCTGTCAACCTCAAACCTTTTATGACTCTCAGAATTCTGTTCATATTTCTTATTCCAGATCTCATTCCAATAGTCAAAAGGCTACTCCAGGACTGCATTTTTAATAGCTTGGCTGCTGTTTTGGTCATTTAGGTGAAGCAGACCATTTTTCAGAAATATCTTACACATAAAACCATTTTTCCCCGTCTGATTACTCCACAGATCAGTCATAACCGATTTTTACAGAAAATTTGTCAAGGACAAGCAACTTGCTTAGGATTTATTATTCATTATCACTACATTTTATAAATACTATTTTACTAATTGTTATCTTGTATTCAAATTTTCCATCATGAGATAGAGAACCTTCCACCACAGTTTTAGAAGCTGACAATGCACACAAGAGAAAAGCAACAAGATATGGTTGAAGGAAGAATTTACCTGTCACTTGGGGGATCATCATCTATCTGATTATTTTTTTGTGAATTGCGTTTTCGTACTTTTGGAAAAACATTCTTCCTTACAAATTGCCGATCATGTGGTTTCAAGTCTTCTGCTGACACAATATCTTCGATATCTTCAAGCACTGAATCACAGGCAGCAGGCATCTTCAAGATGTATTAGAGAAAACTGGTATTAGCAAACATTTGAATACAAAACTGTCCTGGGTTTAGCAATAGCAGTCAAATTTTCTCCTTCTTAGTAGCTGGTGCAGATGTGTTTTGACTTGCAACCTGGGAACAAAGCTGATAATTACTGATGTTTACTCTGACCAAGGACTTTGTGAGTCTCATGCTCTGCCAGGGAGGAGGGGAGGCTGGGAGGAAACAGAGACAGGACACCTGACCCAAACTGACCAAAGAAGTATTCCATACCATAGCACGTCATGCCCAGGATGTAACGGAGAGTTACCCAGAAGGGCGAGTGCTCTGGGTGGGGTGAGTTATCTGTCGGTGGGTGGTGAGGCGATGTATTCTCTTCCCCTGTTATTTCCTTTATCATTATTATTATTGGTGGCAGCATCAGTGATTTGTGTGATACCTTAGTTACTAAACTGTTCTTATCTCAACCTGTGGGAGTTGCATTCTTTTGATTCTCCTCCCCATCCCGCCAGGAGTAGGAGGAGATAAAGAAAGGGGGGGGTTGACTGAGTGTACAAGCTCCGTGGCTGGGTTTAAACCACAACAAAAACCAAGGCCTAGTATCCAGCATATATGTTCTCATAAAGAAAAGTCTAACATATTTCTATATACACCTGCAATATATCATACATACGAGGGATACTGAGCATATGAAAAACAACTGACTACCCATAGATATTTCCTGATGCCCTCTTCTCTCCAGGTCTCAAACACAGGCAGGGAGAAAGCCACAAACCATATAAATCCTTTTTTTAATCATCTGTACCTTGTCATCTTCTAATCAAAATAAAAATCCTGCAGCTTCTATGATAGGATAAATCTAAGATACAAGTATTTTTAATTGTGTCTGGAATCAGTGAACTAATGAATTCATGTTATGTGATAAGATATGCTTCCACTCATCCCCAGAGAAAGAAAAACACAGCATTCAAGTGCCTACTTCTGAAGCTGGCTGCTCTGGCTCCTTTTGTGTGTGTGTGTGTGTGTGTGTGTGTCAAAACCAGCTGCACAGTATTCCAATATGTCTCCATTGACCTACTGGAAACCAAACTATTCCTAGAACTCCTGATCTTACAGGCCTTTCATTTGAATTACTTCATTCACAGAACATAAAATAACCAGATTATCATCTGGCTTGTATGAGATACTAGAAGACTACTAAGATCTAACTAGATCTTCCACAAGAAAGTGCATATATGCAGCTTCCAGCAAATCTTAAGATCCAGATCAGTTTTTTTTGGGGGGAAGTTATTTGCTAAAGGAGACTAAAAACAAAAAATTACTGCAGTAATTACACACCTCACATCATGCTCTATGTAATTCTTAATCCGAATAAAGTCTGATTTACCACTGGAAACTTGGTTTTGTAGATGTCTCAACCACTTACTAAGGAAATCACACAAGGGCATTTCACAAATTTTAGAGGGGAAATACAACACTTTACTAACTGACAGCAAAGAAAAAAAGAAAACCCTTTCACTTCTTTAAAACCAGATTTCAGGAACAGAAAATTCAGGCTACTGGCATACAAAATACTCTCAGCTATTGCAACTGAATTATCTCAGAACAGAAGAAGTTAAACACCTGTGTATTTTCCCAGTATGAGTCATTCAGTCAACATTGCAAGATATACTTCAAAGTAACCTGAACAATTACACATCTGCATTTAAGTTAAAAGGAATACAATCACATCTCAAGGAAGATGCATCTACAGACTTAAGCATTTAAGCATTCATCTAGCTCCCAGAATCTATAAAATAACACAGCAAAGGATGAACAAATATAAAAAGCTGTGAAAAACTCCACCAATGGAGAACACCCAGGGGGAGGTGACATACCTTATATTACCTTGTGCCAGCAGTAAGTACGTATAAACAGGAAAAGTTATCAACCCAATAGAGGAAAGGAAAAAAAGTTAGTTTATTGTTTTCTTCTCTCTTCCAGAAAAATATCTGATATAATGGAGCAGCTGGCAAAATAAATAAGCTTAGTTTATTTTATTTAGTTAGCTATTTTATTCTTTTAGTTATTTTTATTTCACTAAAGAAAGACTATAACTAAAATAAAATTCATACCTTTTTCATCAAGGTTTAACTCCTCTTGGATAATATTCCTGGAGAAAAAAGATATGGCATGAACAAGCAGAACCAGCAAACAGAAAACTATGAGTTTATGCTATTACCCTTCAAGTATTCATCTTCCCTTTGCAGAAATACATTTCTTGCTCTGTCGGACCTTATCACAAGTTGGTACACATGCTGACTGGCTGACAAGGTGGGAGAGTGGCCACATTTTCCCTACCCTTCCCTGAGCAGAGGCTGTAATCTTTCTTAATCTTCTTTTATAGTCTTTTTTGTCAAAACTCTGATCTATTTAAGTTCTTTTAGACCACCTACATATTTGTCTTTCATTAGGACTTTAAAATTTTAAATGAAAGAAGGAAAAGAGATTAACAGTAATTTTTAGCTAAGACATTCACAACTGTAGTTTTTTTAAGTGCAAACACAAGCAGGTTTTTTTAGACTGGATAACTCAGTACCTACACTAGCTCCATATGTGAGCACGAGATCTCTCCTTCACAAACAAATAAATAAATGTAGATTTCTGCAGTTACTCTGTCGGACTGACTAAGAGGCAATAACAAAGTTAGAAATTAACACGTTCTTATACTGACAACTTGCACCTACAGAACTCTATGTTTTTCTTCAACAAATGAATATTAGTAAACAGAAACCAGTAAAAGTGTCTTTAACGTCTTGCCACAAACAAAACCTCCCTAGTTCTAGTCAATTTCAGCTATCCCTCCTGCATCTTCTTGCGCACCTACTTAGGTGGAAGAGGACTGTTCTTTCATTCATTTACCAACAGGTGTCTCCGGTAAAGCCCCAAGCTTTTACCCTGAAGCTTACGCAGCACAGACAGAAAAGGTAGCATTAATATAAACTAAAACCGACCCACCGCTCAGCCTGGCTCGCCGCAGGGCCCCAGGGCCAGCTTACTCCATGACCCCTGACAACCGGCAGCCTGGTTTCGCCTGGCGCAGCCTAGAACCCAGCTGAGCCCAACCCCTCAGCAGGTTATCACCCGCCGACATCACCCGACCCCGAGCAGTAACCCGGCAGCTAAAGCCACTGCGGGATCCCGCCAGAGAAGTCAACTCCTTCCCCGGCTTCAACGTGGATCCCAACGAAGGCCCCACACGACACAGGAGCACTATGCCAACGGACACCGCCAGAGCCTGGCCGGGGGTACCCAGCCATCACCGTCACAACCGGGCAGGGGAAGGGTACAGAGCAGTGAAGGGCAATCCCTGACGCTTACCTCCGCCAGACGCTACGCGGCCTCAGCCAGGTTCCGCCATCACGGCTGCTCCGCCCCGCCCCTAGCCCCCGCGCGCGCTGCTGCGCGGAGACGGTGGCTGGCAGCAGCCAAAAGAGGTCGCGGAGCCCTGAGGAGTAGCCTCGCGAGGGCGGGGAGAGGCGGGGGCACCGGCACCGTGTGACGGCCCGCCCGCCGATAGTCCAGCCTTGCTTGTGGTGGAAGCAGGGCGCTGAGGTATTTGTTTGACAGCCGGGCCGCCACTCCCGGCTGTCTCGCCGCGGGACTGCCATACGCGGGGAAGAGCAGAGCGGAGGCCTACCCGGAGCTGCGGGCAGCGGCTGCTGCTGCTAGGACCATTGGAGCCCTAACGCGGCCGCTGCGTTCAGCGGGGAGCGGGGAAGAAACGGGGAGCGGCGCCGTGAAGCAGGTGTCCTAGAGTCGTCTTCTCGGACGGCTGGAAACTGCTGCGGGCTCACCGCCCTCAGAGCTAAGAGGGTCACTGGGCAGGGCCCGGCCGCCTCGGCCGGAGTGATCGAATCGCTTGTCCAGGCTGGGACCCGCACGGCATCGAGTTGCCGGGCAGCTGGTGCTGCTGTGGTGGAAACAGCGGATCTGTGAGCCTGAAGGTGAAGCTGTGGCGGTGAAAGTGGCTTTGTTTGAAGTACAAACAACCAGCGCCGGGTAGCTGCTGAGCGCCATGCAGTCTCTGATCGAGTTTCCTGAATCCTTGGAAACTTGCCTTTATTTCTTTGGAAATTAGATCCAGCAATATGTGTCCAGTCAAAACAGTTGGATTCTGATGTATCTGATCCAAATGAATGACAAGCTATTTATTCTTGTTATGTCCACAACACTTTTCTTTTCGTTTTTAATTAGTAATTCCCTCAAAATAGACTGCCAGTAGCAACTTTTCTGCTTAGTCTGGAAGACATTGATCAAAATATTTAATGTGAGGTGGCTAAAGTTTCTGGTATTGTTTTCCTCCAATTTAGGGCTAAGAGCAACTTTTGTGATTATTTTTAGAGGACATCGGTCTGGGTGTTTAAACTTGGATGGCTAAAGCTAAGCAGACAGATTATTAAGTGTATAGTTTCCTTGATCGAAGTGTGACAGAGGGTGAGCATAATATTGCTTTGTTTTTAATATATGCAGTTAATCTAGAAAGATTATTTATGTTGCATCTTTAACATAGGCTGCTATGGAATATTAAAGTCACCATTTCTTGTGATGGCATTTGGAACATTAAGATATGCTCTTAGAAGGAGCCTCTGGAATCATTATTTTATTCTCCACATAGCAGATTATAGTCTCCCTCAAACTGGAGAGAAAGTGAATGAAAGCCCCAAATGTATTCCATAATAGGCCTATTGGTCTGCTAGCAGATAAAACTTGGCAACTTCTACCCATGAATATAATTTCTTCTCCCTCTCCTTTTTCTTAAAAACTGGTGCTTATTTTATGTCACACTTATCTGACAATGTTCAAAGGCAAAGAAGGGGCAACAATGAGAACAAAGTAACAGGAGAGATTTGAAGAGGAGAACGGGCAGAGAGAAACAAGCACTTCATTTAAATCAGTCTTATAAGAACAAATCATTCTGGACAGGACTGAGCACTATTAATATTACCCTGGCCTCATGATAAAGTCATTGTTACAGCTTAAGATACATCTGCCTTTGTGACTGGTCTTTGTTTAAGCACACAAGTGCTTCTTGGAGATACTTTCAATGAGACAGTGTGATGTGTAATTCATTATTTTTGCAGTACTTTTAGCCCAGAAGAGAATGGAGAAAAACACTTTAAAATCAGTAGTCACATTCCTCTGTTTCTGACATCGTCCCTTATAGTATGGTATAAGCTGTCCTTAGTATGTCAGTAAGTAATGAGATACATATTACCAATCAGTGTTTTAACTGCTTCCTGGTAAGTTAGTGATTCTTTTCCTTTTTCATTTCAGTTTCGTGTGTTTAGTTTTCTAAGTATTTCACATGCAGTCCTTCAGCTAAACATTTCTATTCTGGAAGCACTGCACTACCCCAGTTATCTTGATTAACCAAGCGTTTGCTTAAACAGAACTGGGCAGACATCAATGATGTTTTATGGTTGACTAAAAGAGCAAAGCATAGATAGCCCACAAGACCTACCCAAAAATGTCCATGAGATTGAAAAATGCTATTCATTAAAGGGGAGGCAGTGGGTTCCAAGAGTGGCTCCCAGGCAGGAATAACCCATGAGTCCCATACCTAGTGACATAAATAGGCCATGCTGATCAGTTTCAGCATGATCCAGCAAGTCCTTACTTGTCCCACTGCCAAGAAGTCATAATATCGAGCAGCCCTTGTGCCAGCACAGTCCTGTTTAGTTCAGGATGTAGCCACAGATGGGAGGCACTTTTTAAGTGCTTTGAGGCTCACAACTCTAAATTACTTTGCAGCATTTTCATAACAAATAAGGCTGCACACAGACTGCTAGTAGTGCAACTGGTAGCAAGGGAAGCAGATGAGTCCCTACCACCTCCTGACTGCAGGAAGGAAGTATATCTATATCTACATGAGAAAAGCACTTTTTAAGAGACAGCGGCTGGCAGTGCAAGTCCCAGTTCTGGCCTTCTGTAGACTGGCAATATACATAACTCAGTTTCTTGGATATCCAAAGAACAGCTCCAGAGCACATCCTTTCCATGTTGCCTGCATACATTTCTTCCTGCTCTACAGGGTTGGTAGACTCAGAAGATACCAGACTCAGGCTAGGTTACCATCTTAAGTCATTCCAGGTTTTGCAGGAGTTGCTGGTAGTTGAGTAATACAAAAACTACTAGAAAAATAAAATACAAACCTCAGATTTAGCTCACAGTTAGTGGAAGGTACATCCTTAGTTGTTTTAGAGCATTTCAACTAACACCCTTATAAGGGAAGGCAAACAGCCAGGGGACTGAGGGCCCAGTTTTTACATGACAACCCAAATTTCTGATAATATGCAGTTCTGGGTGTAAAAGTAAGTGGGAAGGCACACAGGAAAAAAATGGAAAGTTCTACAGTTAGATATGAGAAATCGTATTTCTTGCTCTATTCCTAAAGTTTGGGTAAATTTGGCTGGTCAGCAACATTCAGCGCCACTTAGAATTGATAGCAACACATTTTTCTGTTAGATATAATAGAAAACAGCTTATATTGCTACATTTAGTGCTTCTAAACATGTAGCAATATTTCATGCTACAAGAAGTACCTTACATATCTTTCATACTTTATTTCTACTATGAAAATGCCCGTGTCTGCATCAAGAATGTGGTAGAATTTATTCTTTCAAAAAGGTGTAAGTCAAAAATAGAAAGTGATAGCGTCTGGCATTTGCAGGTAGATGAGCTCTCACTGTAGATGCAAGAGCATGAAGCCCCCTTTTTTAAACTCATGTGTTAAAGAGTGTGTAGTTGCATATCATTCAGGCTGGTTTTGACAGATTTCTCAAAATCCTTTTCCATCTGCTTGCAGCCAAGGAATGCAAACCCCTGTAAAACCTCCTTCAACTAATAGTTGTACACTGAATAATGTTGAGACACACCATGCTAGCTTAGGGGAGCAGAACTAGGTATTTTAACTGGCTGTTGGGTTTTTTTTTCCTCCTGCAACTCAGCAAATCTGAAGTTTACAAGGCAGATGAAGAAAGCAGGAGGAGGAAGAAGAGAGAAATTACATGAAAACTGGCTATCAGTAGCAGGTTCTAGGGACAAATAAGTGCTTAGGGCAGGTACAAAACACAAAACCCAAGACAGGCCAGAGAGCTATGATGAATAGGACAAAAAGGTTTACTGTCATCTCTGCTTCTAAAGGAGATCAGAGAACACATCCTCTAGCTCTTATTATTTATTGGGAATAGAGAAGAACAGAGGATTGTCTCTGTAATCCTCATTTCAGTACTGCTGTGTGCAGAAGTTAAAGGACTGGTGCAAAAAGTAGCCTTTTCCTTGTGCGCAGGGCAGATGACAATAAGTACACTTGTTCAGAAGTAACATTTAAGCAAACAACCATATTACTGTGATTTTATATCCTGATAGTTTTTTTTTCTTTTTGTAATCAATAGCTGTGCATCCAGAAAGGTGCAGCATGAAGAGAGGGAGTGCAAGTTTATAAATGCACATCTGGTGCATGAGACTGTTGGAGATCACTCAGGTAAACAGAACTCCTTTGTTTCAAAGCTACTATTAGGAAAGTTCCAGGCAATTACCAATTGGAAAGTTAAACAGATCTTCAATAATTTCTTTCTGTGATTTAATCTTAGAATAGCCCTTTCTTATGAATTTTGCAAGAAGTCTGTTCATAATTCATATAGGAGGGACTTGTGTTATCCCAACCTCTGGATCTCCTACTGTGTCTCTTTTACATATGTCTTTTATTCTTGTTTCACTCCAGCTTTAAAAAAAACCCCACTGAACTTATTATTAGCATAATAAAAAAATGGGATTGAAACCTATCTGGTGTCAAATGAGTATGAGTACTAATAATGAAAATAGTAACAGCTAGGTTAGGTTCCAAGAAGAAGCATGACAGGCACCAAGCGCAAGAAGAATTTAAATAGCTGTATACAAATCTAAACTCTTTAAAAAATCCTTTTTATTGATTCATTACCATACAAAATTTATTCAAATTACATCCATTTGAAGTGGTAAGATCACAGCTAGAGAACAGGTCATCCTTTAATAAATTTATTTACAAAACTCACCATAAAAGCTTTTTGTTGTTGTAGTTCTGGGGTTTTGTTTGTTTTTTTATTATTGTTTTGTATTTTTTTTACAGTATTTTACAGAGGTTTATTTTGTGTTTTCTTTTTAAACTAGCATACAATGCAAAGCTAAAGTAGGTTAGTATTTTGCCCACACACATTGGGACAAGGGTGTTAAATTTATACAAAAAAAAAAAAAAAAAAGAAAAAGATGGTCTGCATTAGTCTTCGTTTTCTCTTCCTCACAAAAGTGCCCCTTTGTCTCACAAGTCTTCATGCTCACACAACTTTTACTTTCCTCTTCTACAAGACTTTAAATACTACAATTTTATTTACAGATCCACATCTAAAAAAACTCTTAAAAAATTACAAACCAGCTAGAAAATATCCTGGCAGTGTTTACAAATTAATTCTATTGTACAAAACTGCTAGATAACTAAAGTGTGAGTTGAGAACATACATCAACTTAAATACAACTGCTGAATGATCTATGCACACATTTGTACATATAAACACACACTTAACACTGTTTAACAGTTCTTTGTGTTGCCCTTTATACATTTGTTATATTCCAAAACTCACACAGTCATACAGTTTCCTTATTAGTACTGTGACTTCTTGCCTTTTCATGTGTGAGCTTTCATAGCAGCAACTCAATGGTACCAGAAAAACCTGCATACATCGTATTCTACTACAGTACAAATAGTACTAATTTTCTGAGTATGTCAGATAAGCACAAAAGTAATGCAAACAAAAGGATTATATGGGCATCATCTAATCAACATTACATTAATTTAGCCCAGAACATGGCAACATATTTTACACTAAGGAAAAAAAAAAATTATTTAAGACTTCTTAGAATTCCTCTCACGTTCAAAAAAATAAATATTGGTACTATACTATACTACCAAAGATCTTCAAAAAATAAATGCATTCAGTTGATGTGGTACTTACAGTTATGTACTTTGGAAAAAAAAATTAGTTCCATTTTGCTGGCGAAGAGAATTATAAAAAGCTGTAAGCAGAGGAAGCTAAACCCACTGAGATAAATCTGATATATTGAACAAACAAAGCTTGGCATAAGT
The DNA here is from genome assembly GCA_002631895.1 of Agapornis roseicollis. NCBI lineage: Eukaryota > Metazoa > Chordata > Aves > Psittaciformes > Psittacidae > Agapornis > Agapornis roseicollis. Next base: position 41,014 of record NDXB01007325.1, on the reverse strand, counting down.
GTTTTCCATAGAGGGAAAAACCCACAGTGCATCTCTAGTAGGCACTTAACACAAAGCCCCACTTAGTACCACAAAAATTTATGTACCAGTTGTAATGCACACTGGGGCAGTAAAATTGAACTGTGCATCTTCATTCTAGTTAAGAAAAACAACCAACAAAACCTACTTCCACACGCGCGCACACACAAGCATTTTTAAAAATCTGATTACTACAAGAAGTGGCAGAACTTTATACTTTTCAATATTTGCAACATACACCATATTTACAGTGTATTTTTCTTTATTAAAAGCTCTTAAGGACATAAGTATTTGACCTCATAATGAGACATATACACAGCTCAAAATGAGCATTATGACAGCAATTTAAACATTCCCACAAGTAGCTGAAGAACTCCATTTCACACTTTCGCATTACTTCATATTTATGTTCACTGCAGGTACAATCCGTGTTGTGACACTCAAAAGACATGCATTCTCTGCAGAAGGCACGACCTGAAAATACTATTAGAAAATTGTTATTTAGGACTAAACCAGTTTGTTGAGCCCTTCTCCGCAAGCCCCCTTGTCACGGTAAGCAGAGACTGAGGGAGTGTGAAGACAAAACATTTACAGTCACCTGCTTGCGCTTGCTGACTCGCAGGGCGCTGGAGCTGAGGGTCAAGGAGAAGGCCTTGATGTAAAAGCCATCACTTGCTGTTTATAGATTTTAAGGAGCATATAACTAAAATATCAGCACTGTTTGAGAGCCTAGTGTATTCAGTAATGCTATTTTATAGTAAGGAGGGGACAACTCTGAATGATGGCAGGTTTTTTGATTCCATTAAAAACACGATTTAGACATGGACAGTATTTTAGAGAATCAGCTGTATATAAATTCATCCACCAGTGAAGGAAGCTTTTCTAAATCATAAGCATCAAAGAGGTCACTGATGCCTTCTTCATCCCCAAGGCTCAGCAAATAATCTTCCTGAAGCAGAGGAGGCAACAAATTCACAAATGGTCCTTCAAAGTTTGAGGGAATTTGGTCCTCGGTCTGCTGTAGAAGGTTGGCTGGAGAAGCCAATGGAGAGATTGTTGCCATATTTACTGAGCAGTCACCTTGTCCTGAGTTAGCAGAAACCACTTCTGTAAGGAATGAGAGGAAAAAAATAAAGATAACACATTTCATCTCATTAGAAGAATCAGACACAGGTCAAAGTAGCCACTGAATAAAGGGCCTTTCATAAAGCATTATTTCAGCAAGAAATAGCCTCCATGCAGTTTCTAGCTTGTTTTTGATATGTTACAGAAGGCTTTCTCAGAAATGCTCATGTTCCTGTCACCACTGACTTCTCTACTAAAATTTTACTTGCAAGATTTAAATAAATACTGGGGAGAACAGGAGCAGGAATGGAAATCAGGTGTAGTAAGAAATGCCCATTTTTTGGTGAAATTCAAATCAAAGTCAAAACTTTCTAGGGAAGAGATGTCATCAGTGACATTACGTCACTGTGTAGCTGCATATACCCATACACATTTTTCCCTCTTGTGTCAAGGTGAATCTTTGCTGCTACTGCCCTATCTGAAAATAAAAAAGGAAAAAAATTGTTTCTTTTTCAATATTGCATAAGCTTTGGTTACGCATAATATGCAAATAGGAAACTTGTTTTAAACAACTGATGAAAAGAGGATATATTTCCCACTAGGTAAACCACAAAGACACAGTGTAAAAATCAATACCTTAGCTTTTCACTTCTTCAAAAAATAAAGCCAAAAAATAAGTACTGGATATCTGAAGTTCAAAATGAAATCCAGCATGAGAGCATGAAGGATGGCCATTAGCATTACAAAGATACAAGCTTACCTTTGGAAATGGTTTTGGAAATATTCCCATTGTGGTCCTGACTATAGGTTTTCATTGGACTGAGGGCATCGTTTTCCTCTGGGCATAGGTAAACTTCAATAGGTCCTTGAGTACTAGATAAATGTATCAATGCACTCTGCTAAAAAAACCAAAACCCACCAAACATCAGTTAGGTGTTACAACGATAGACGGAACAGAATATTGGCGATATGGAGTGAATTCTTACTGGGGTGTGAGTGTTTGAATACACTTTTTATTAATAAAAAGAACCTGAAGTCCCCCATGCATTTTTTTTGAATATGTGAAAGACTTGGCTGATACAGACTGGAACAGAACATGAAAACTTCTCCCACTGTCTCTAGTGCACAGATCTCAGAAGCCCACCATTTTATGTGTTGTATCATAACCAGAAAGGTGTAAAGGACTGAAATTCTAACATTTTCTTACAACCACAATAACCTGGAGTATTCTGATGGAATGGAACTATGGAATGAAAGTCACAGCTTCACTCGTAACAATATGATTAGATCTATTTGTGTAAATGTTTCTGCTTTAAAAGCCTGCCAAAACATCTTTGCCACTCCTCCAACAACTTTCAGCACTTATTCATGCTGGACTCAAGCAGCTATATGCTGTTTCCCTGTTTATCAGCTAAGGTTTTCCGAATAACAAAAGAACAACAGATGACATTTTCTTCACCCAAACTTACTTATGTAAGTCCTCCTGCCCCCTCAAGGCAGCAATTCTGATGGTGGTTCTGAATAACAGGAACTCATAATTCCCCATAAGAAGTTTTATTTTCTTAACTTTGATGCACTGATGCAACAAAACAAGATGACATATATAGACATTGAACATCCGCAAAGTTGCTGTTTGTGTTATGATGGAAAAATCATAGATGACTAGTTAAAAATAAACCTGCTCCAGCTGTATTGCATTAATAGTTTTAAAAAGCATGAACACAGGCCTTATCTACCTCTTTGCAGACTTGTTTCAAATACATTTTATTGTGCCCTTTGACACAAAAATTCAGAAGTCCTCATGCTATTTGCATTCTGGCAGTTATGTAATGTAAGTGCATTTACAAATACAGAGAACAACTGAACAGGGATGCCCCAGAGCAAAGAAAACATTTAAGTGTGCTTAGGGCACTGCTTTAGATAATTAGAAGAAAAAAAAAAAGGAGATGGAAACAGCAGGAGTTGGAGAAGGCACTGTTGAGTGACTGGGGCATGTAGAAAAGACACCAAACCATAACAGCAAATGAGAGAAAGAAATAGAACTTTATTGCCTGAACCTGTCAATGAAATAAGTTGGGCATAGGGGATGAGAGAAGTCTAGGCACTAATTTTAATGACTGTATGCCTGATTTCACTGAATTAAAAAAAAAAAAATAAATCAAAGCATAATGCCTAGGGGAGAGAAACAGGAAAGCGAGCAATGATAACAGTGTGTATTTATAGATCTTGATAAAAGACATCCCTTCCTCATTGTAGCAAAATGATTTATTCTTCTAAAATCTGCACTCAGGTTCAAAGGGGAAATCAAGGGCAAAGGCAGAAAACAAAAAATCCAAAATAATTTAAAAAAGAAAAAAAAAAAGGGAAATCATTAGGATAATGAGCATAAGCAAGTGAAGAATAATTTTCAGAAAACAAGCAACTGGTAAGGATGAAGGAATAATGCAGAAGTATGAACAAAACACATAGGAGTTTGGGGTTAACCCCATCTCTAATTGCTCACTGAATGAAGAAATTTGGTATACTTTTTGAATCTCTAAAGCAGTAGTTAGTACTAATTACTTAAGTTTGCCCAACATACTTGGGTCTGTCATAACAATTGGGAACTGTAAAGCAGCACACTTTTGCCACCAAGAGATAAAATCCCAGGAGTAGCTGAACCATGTGGCTGATAGACCATGAGAGGAATGAAGAAAAGTAAAGCTACTCCCTGAAGATATCTTCAAAGAAAAGCCACCTGAAGAATTTTTTCTCTTCAATTGTGGCACAGGTAAAAGAAGCAGCTAAGTTACCCCAGAGATCTACCTGAGATCAGGAAAAGAAACAAAGTTAGGGTGAAAAAGTGAGTCAGACATCTCGTACACAAAAAGAGCAAGCCCTCAAAGGGAGAGGCAGAATGTGGCTTGAGTAGCAATGGGCAACAGAAGAGGGACACATATGAACACAGCTTCAGAAATATAAGTACTTACAATAACATAGGAAAGGAAACGCACACCTCCTTCAGACCTCACAATAGCAAAGCACACTAGGACAATGTACAATGTTTTACAGAGAAGTATAACATAAGTGTCAGTAAAGCAAAGATAATGATGGAAGAAGGATGGGCAAGAATGGATTCTAGGAGTAAACCACAAGTTTCTACAATAACTATAATACTTCAGGAAAAAATCCTATGAAAACATGTTGCAATAAATTAGGATATCAGTAATGAGAGTCAGCAAGATGCTTAAGGCATTGAGTTACCCGTAGAGCTGAATCTCTTAAGATTTTACATGGCTGAAAACAGGAAATCTCAATCATTAAGGAAGAACTTCACATGAAATATGGCAGAATATCTGTAAACAGTGTGGATTACTCTGAAGGAAAGCTGAAATTAAGAGGAACAAATAATGACCACCCTGTGCAAATTGATTTTAAAAGTTCCCCTTCCTTTTTATTAAAAAAAAACAAAAAAAAACAAAAAAAAACCCTCAACCAAAACTGTCCCCCCCAAGACAAAACCAACAACCAAATAACCACACAACAACAATACACAACAAAACCCAACATCCCTAAATTTGTAAAATAGATGAACTTAGACTGTATGCTAATATAATCCAACTCAAGCAGCAGTTACCACAGTAAGACTCACAATGTACTTCCTTCACCTACACAAAAGCTGTCAGGAAATGCCAGGTTCTCCTTACCTCCACTGGGTCAGGCACTTCAAGTCTTGTTTCTGGAGGAGCTTTCACAACTATAACAGTTTGGTCTTTAAGGCCACTAATTTTTCTAATATCTTGGTACGTCACATAAGCTAATGTAGTCAATGTTAAGGAGTTTTCCAACCCAGGTTACAACATATTCAGACGATCAGAACAGGCAGAAGTCTTTGAATTATTTTTCTATTTTCTTTACATTGCTCTTACCCCAGAGTTCTCTATCATCTATGCTGGTTGTGAATGCAGTTAAACTGTGTGACAACTTCCCTTTAGTCTAACAGCTGGAGCCACTACCTAGAGACAAAAGGGATTCTCTATGCTGAGTACTTCTCTCTTCTCCTTTACACACGTAAGGCTACATAAGCAAACCTCAACAACCTGAAATTACTCACAGACTGCACAAAGCAAAATTCTTTACATACTTGCTATTAGAATGCAGAAAACTGGAAATCACAGGAAAAAAATGTAAAGGAATTTTCAGTTGCATGACATAGATGCACATACACAATATATTTTTGAGGTTATCAACAACATCATTATTTCCGTTTTCATTTTAGGGGCTACTGCAAACATATATACAACATACAAAACAGAAATGTATAAATATTTATACAACATTCATATGTATCTGTAATACATAAAATTATTTTGAAAACCTGTTTAAACAATTAAACAACTTGACAGTGCAAAAGGTTGGTTTCTGCATAAGTGTGGAGTGAAAATGAGTATTTTGCTGTTCAACATAAATTTGTAGTGTTTTTGTGGGTTACCACATAGTCGTACCGCACATACTGATTGGTATAAACGAGATGTCACGGTGCTTTTAGTCATGAAAATAACTGAAATGACCACAATTACATGCAAGCACTTCCAGCATTTTAGTTACGTCATCTGTGAGATATCTACCATAATGTTTATGCCATGCAAATAAAAAGCCTAATTTATTATTATACTTCTTGGAGGTGTAAGTGTGAGCCATTTTGGTAAATGTGTATTGTTACCATGCAATACAGCAAGACAGACTGCCCAAGCAAAAAGCACCAATATATCTCACGTCTAACTTGGACCAAACAGGTCAAGAGGCAAAACCACAGGTCAGCTTTTACCCAAACAGCTTTCATCAAGGCTTTTACTGTTCTTTTAGTGAGATTTAGTAAGGTTTGCAAAGGCAGAATACAAATTACAGCAACAGTGGCTGTCACTATACAAGCAAAGGAAAGGATTGCATGATTTTCAAATAAAACAACAATCTTCATTGCTGTAGCTGAAGACTTCACGTGCTAATGATGGGCATACCCCCAACCATTCAAGGTAGCAATCGTTTACTTTGATAACATTTGTAAGGGAGATGAGGGAGCACATTACCTAATAGTAAGAAAGAAAAAAATCTTTAAAAGCAGAAACTTCATCTTCAGTAATTAGAGAAAGGAAGAGGTTTCTCAGCTCCATGAGCATTCAGCATGTCATCTCATGTCAGTGTTCAGTGAGGTGAGCAAAAGACAGTACTAGGACACAACCAGAAGGTTGCACACTTCTGCATTCCTTCCTCAATACTCACTAGTATTATCTGTAAACTTAGAGTCACAGAAGGATTTGGGGAACACACTCTCCTAAATCCAAAAGTATGAGGCCAACACTAATGCTGATCCCTCCCTTCCCAATGGGAGCCACCAATGGCAGAGCCCAGATCCCTACCACAGGAACCAGCACTATAAAAAAAAAAAAAAAAAAAA
>NDXB01007325.1:0-31789 GCA_002631895.1 Agapornis roseicollis | reverse complement strand
ATACCGATTTTTTTCGGAAGGAGATTTTGGGGCGTAAAAAAAAAAAAAAAAAAAAAAAAAAAAACAAAACAGTTTTCCTCATTTTGGTTCTGAAAGCAGCATCCAGAAGTGAGAGGATATATATTACAGTTATTCCTTTCATTTTTACTAAAGAAATCTCTCAAACTTCTGTGCTAAGACATGATTTACTATTGGGTATTTGTGTTTCAAGATGTACTTTTCCAAAAGTCACAGGTACATGAGCAAATAAAACTTTTTTTTTAATGCAAATACTTCCATTAGTCTGACTTACACATATAGCAATACTTTACGTAGACTTTCACTATGTGAATTCTTAATAGTATTTTTAGTACCTATTTATTCTGGCAGCAATACCAAAAATTCCCCTATGACACTCCTTCATCAGGCTGATAGCCAGCTTTCATCAGGGTTTGATTTTCCCCTCTTGTAAGATAAGTGTTTCATATGCAATTAAGCAGGACTTAGGTGTACTTCAGTGAGCGAACACAATGACAGATTCCATCAGTGCCAGACTCCATCTACAGCTTACAGAAAACTCAAGTGAATTATTGGATACTGATATAATTATCATTTCCTCATAACCAAACAGTGCTCAAACTGGGCAGAAGTATCCACTTCTTCCAAATTAGAAGCCAACTGTTTGCTGTTTTCATGCACAAATGTAGCATCTATGCATGTAATAGATGTTCTTTGAAGAGATTGAACACTTAGAATAATTTCTAATTCTAAGTTTTCAAGGCCTTTGTGTCAAAGGAAATGAGAATTAGAAGCCTGCTGGGTTGGTACATCTCAAACTTCCCATTCGCTTCAAGTATTATGCAGGTTGGATCTTAGCCTATCTGGTGGCCATTTTCATGTTTTCAAGGTTCAGGCCTCACATTCAATTGCATAAATTAGTCAAAACTGAAATCCTATTTGAAAGCAAGCCTTCAGACTACCCTGAAATATTTGAAGAATATGATAGCTTTTCAATGAAAAACAAACCTGTTTACAAAGAGAACCAGCTATTTGTATCTCAGTCTTTGGTAGACTCAGGGCTTGTCTGCGCTAGAAAATGGAGGAATATTATTACCACCTAGGCAACCCTGTGAATTTAGAGCATGGTGGTTTCTGTTTGCTTGTTTTTACTTTGAGTTTGGAAAAGAATAAAAGGATCAGAGGGATACCGGCAAGAGGCTACTTGACCCCCACCTAAAATGGCACATGCTGCTCCTGGTCATAACCAAGAAGCATTCTGTACAGACTTATCAACACTGCAGTAGCATCCTGTGCTCCAAATGGTACAAAACTTCTGTGAGGATACACTTTAATTTAAAATGGACTTCACTTCACTTAATGAATTTTAGTTTAATTGAAACAACTGTGCTGTTTAACTCATCTGCTTTATGTTTTTAACTAATTTCACTTTTCCTAATTGCCTCAATAGAAACAAGCAGTTTGACTGCAGAGGAGGGACAAGTACTTACCCCTTCCTCACATCTCTTGCTCTGCCATCACTGCCACTGCTGCCTCAATCCTCCCCGTTTTCCTCCCTCTGCAAACCCAATTCTCCTGCTGAAATCCTCTAAACAAGATGGCAAGGCTGCATCCTGCAACTCTTGTTGCAAGGAACCTACTGCCTGAAGCAATACAGATATGCAGAAATTAATACTTGCAGCACCTAAGAAGTGGCAGTAATAATCTAGTATTACTGCAGGGAGAGAAGCCCACAAAAAGCATTTAGGATATACAGCTAAGTCTCTTTACAAATCCCTGCCTGGAGAAGAAGAAGTGCCAATCAGCTGTTAGAACTTCAGCGCAGAAGGAGAAGGCTGGCCTGATTAGCCTTGCAGAATAACCATGTGTTTGAATCCACCATACTACCTTCATTCCTCAGCATCTACCTCTCCTAATAATCCCCAACTTCATGTCCTTGGCTGAAGAGAAAATCCTGGACAGAGAAGCTGAAGGCTGCCTGGCAGGCAGAAGAACAGACCTAGCAGCCACGAGCCTCTGCAGCCTCTCAGCAGGTCTGCACCAACCATTGCACACTGCTAACACATTTGCCCACTGCCTGGCTGTGGAATTCAGTCAGATGCATGCTCATGCAGGTGAGGACAGTAATAAACACATTTTTAGCTATGTAATGCAGTCTGTTGTACTGTTTTGCTCTGGTCTCAAGTCAATATAACAAAATACTCAGTAACATACAGTGTGTTACCAGTTTCCTTACTTTTTGGACTATCTGGACTTCTTGTTGCAGCTCTTCCTTTCCCCTTTGGAGTCTTTAGTCCTTCAGCAAGATACTGGTGGCCACTTTCTCCTAGCTCTAGCCTTCGTTTTGCCTGTTAAAAAGAAAACAGTATTATTTTTAAATCAATGGATTCCTAAGAAACGTATTTTGCTTTATCAAACACAATTTTGAGGCTACACAGCAGGCAAAGAGCAGTGATTTTTTTTACAGCAGGGTATCAGTACAGGTTTATTCCCCATTTTCATTACAATAGAATCTGAATATTTACTGGAATTCTGAGGTAGACTTAAAACAGATAACTCTCAAAGGATAGGTTGATGGGTGGTTTACTTGAAAATTCAGCATCTTTTACTAATTTGCAAAGCTGAGTGACAGTTTTATGGTCTGCTTCAGCCTAGTTTGGACCTCCTTAAACACATGAAAGATTTCCACCCTCACTTCAGAGCACTGCAGTTAAGAAAAACAAAGTAAATCTCTCGCACATACATGGATGCACCCAACAAAGCTATTTCTCTTGAAAAAACTCCTTATATACATACAAGTTCGCGCACAGGTAGTGTTATTGCAAGTTATGTTTTAAATTCACCATCTGAAAGGATGGCTTTGAGAGGACCAGTTGCTTCCCCTGTTATAAAATTTCCATCAATGAAGCAAGAGGCATGACATCAAGAACAACACTGGATAACTGCTCTCCTCTGCTTCTCAACATTTTTTGTCCTCACTGAAAGCACAAGCACTTCATTTATTTCACATAAGCTAGCATGTTTGCATCAAAGCTGCCTATATAAAAGCAAGGTGAAACAAAAGTAGTATTCAAAAGATGATGCCTGAAAAACCAGCTAAATGTTGCATTCAGCTCAAAGGAAAGCTGTGTACATCTTGAATAACAAAAAGTGAATGAAACTGTTAAACTATGCAACACACAAACTGCAACAAAACACACCATCAATATGAATATTGTTCCTAGGCAGAAATACAATCTGCTATCTTTGGAAACAATTCTATACCCTGCCATGCTGCTCAGGTTACTGAAATAAAAACTGGGGATATTTGTTATCCTGACAATAGAAAGAACACTATCTGGGATGACAAAGGAAAACTGAGAGAAAAAAGTTTTACATCTAATGAAGTTTAGTCAAATAACTGTTTTGGAAGAATGTTGTTTATTTAATTAGGTAGTAGACTAATTCAGAATACTTTATTTGTTTGCTCTTTAGACTTGCCCCAAAAGGTTGGGTCACACTGTGCTCCACCATATTCAACTCTGCTGTGGAGCTGTAGACAAGTATTTCTGTATTTACAGATTTAGCTTGTGTGTTTTACTTTGGGTCTGTGATCAACAGAAAGCTATAAAATTAATTTATATGCATTTATTTATGGTAGACAACTAGCGTCTTTGTACTGGACTCCATTTGCAAACCTCAGAACTTACTAAAAGAAGATTTAAAGCACAGAAAAACATAAAGCCCACAGGGTAACAGCAAGCACAGAGTGCTCAAGCCATTCTTTATATTTTGTGTGAAGGGGCAAGGCCCTAACCCAGTGACAGGGCAGAACTGAACTAATTGCATCTTTCTAACCAACACAGGTACTGAACTCCCAGCAGCCCATGAGAGGCAGACTCTAATGGCATCAAACACAGCTGCTCCTCTCCCTGAGACACTGGCTCTGTAATCCAAGGACACAGATTTTAAAAAGGTCAACTGTTAACAAAAGCATCCAGCTAATATGTTTAGCCAACGTAATTGGATTAAATTAAGATTACAGCTATTCCACAGGGAGAAATACTTTTCACACTTTTTTAAGTAAGCGTTTTTCCACCTTGAGAACTATCCCAGAAAAGGAAGGAGGGGTGAAAAGGGAACAATTCAGGGCGTGGGAAGACTAGGCCAAAGGGATACAATTAAAGATAAAAGAGAATCTCAAAACCAGGTGTGAGAAGGAGGGGAAATGCTGAAGACTTAAATCCAGAGATTTGCAGCAGCTCCCTTCATCAGATGAGAAATTTAGTTTTGGACTACACATCAAAACTTCTTGTCTCAACTTGCTAATGAGACACAAACAACGGTATTTTGCCCCTATTTTTGTGGTTAAACACAACTTTCTCCTGTGAACTTCAAATAATCAGGTTTGGTAGTGTAAGACCATAAACAGCGTCCTTTGGCTGTGCATAGCAGCACAAGCCTGTGTGTGCTGGAAGACGTCACAAACAACACCCTCCTGTTGGTCTCACCAGCATATTGCACCTACAGGTAGCGCAGGACTATTGATTGGCATCTGGAAAAATACCAAATGACAGAGATAGAGCTAAAGGTAATTATTTTGTAGGGCACAAAGCCTATGGAAAGCCTGAGAGAGATACAGAGTGAAGTATTTTAGAAGAGTTTAAAAGAGCTTGGTGAAGTCACCAAGAGGCAATTTTAGCAAACCCTGGGGAATGTTTAATTTCTGGCCAGATGTTACTAGTCACACAGCAAGTGCTCTCTTCCTCTTCCTGTTTTACAAACTTCATAACTGATAAGATGCAGGACTGAAGTGGAATATTCTCTCAATTTCTTCTTCCTTGGCAAAAAGTTTTCTAGTGTCTTTTTCTTTGCATTAGAAATCCTGGATAACTCCCAAGACCGTCTCTCTCCCAGATCTCCAAAATTATTCATGGTGTTTCCTGACATCAGACTTCCCTTCAGAAATCTCAAGATCTGTGTTCAGCAATCATCAGAATCAGTGACCCTTAAAAAAAATGATCTTGGTTTGCATAACTTACTTCTGCTACTCTATACCCAGTGTTTGCACTATTGGTACAAATTGGTATTGTTTACAAATTCAGGTGCAGTGTTTGAGCAATCACAGCATGCAGAATCTCCTCAGTACATAGGATGCAGCAAGTCAAAGGACATCAGCACAAAGCTTCCCAGTGATTGGGGAAGATGGGAAGCATAGGGACTAAGAACTTCTCAGTGACATGAAACTTGAGTGCAATAAACGGAAAACAGATTCCTTGAGGGGACTGTGAAAGGAACACAAAATACAGGCAGAATTGGACAGGTAAAGCCACAAATATATACATCCAGTAAGAAACATAGAAGTAACAGGAAAGCATTCCATTGAGCTGAACCAGACACCTACCTAACCCCTTGCTGGAGACAAAAAATGTGGCATCAACTGTTTTGACTCAATTTTCTCTTCCAATACTATGTGCAATTCCTGACATAGATACAGCTACAGATCCACTGTTCAGTGCAGATCACTAAAACCAGGTGGCACCTCCACTCCAATGTTGCTATACCCTTTAAGCTTTTTAGCTTCAATCCTTTTTATTAAAAAGAATAAAAATAAAAAAAGAAAGAAATAAAAAAGGAGAAACAAACACAGCTACCACAATTAACAGCAGAGGCAAACCCACAAAAATGCCTTCATAAGAACACTTGTCTCCATAGGAAAATAGTTTAAAAACTTCCAGGATAAGCTAAGTATTTTCAAGTAGGCAGGACCTGATGCAATTTACTTTACAATACTCAGCCTCAGGGATTATTAAGTTTTAAGAAGAGGCTGGAGGCAGGTATGCTTTTGGAAAACTAGGGAAAGAGCAGATGTGGTTTTCATGAATTGAAAACAGGGATGGAAAAGATGCAAATTAGAAATTACAGCCTATTCCCCCTAATGAGCTGTTTTCACTTCACTGCTGTCAGGGCCTAACAGATCACTGCTACCACCTCTTCTACACCCTCCCTTCATCCCTGCACTCTCCCTGCTCCCCTGGTGTGGGCAGCACTGGACTGATGGTCTGCATTAGACCAGGCAGGGAGTTGGATCAAGAGGTCACAACCAGCACAAGCCTAGTCCTTCTCCAAAACAGGAGTGAGTTTTCTGCAGGATTATCCCTTGTGGATGACTTCCATGCACAAACACCTACTGAATGGGAACCGTGGGACATCCCCCCTGCTCCTAAGGGCATCTGCTTGGTGTTCAAGTGACTTTGCCTTCCTGTCACACAACTTCAGTTATTGGGGAAAGAAACCGACACCAATTAAATAGGAAAAACAAAGGTCAGTGTTACCTTGTAAGAGCTTAACAGATAGCACAGTGCTAAGCATTAAAGTAATAGCCAGCACGGGGTTTGGTTGAGATAGAGAAGGAAGTGCTGTGGTGAGGACAGCCAGCATCAGTTTCTGAGGACTGCACCACTTCACACCAAAGCTTCATTTTCTACAGGCCTTATATTTCTAGGTTTGAGGAAAGAAGCAGTAAGACATCCTCTAATTCTTTCCACTGATAAAATCATTGAGCAGAACTTTGCCAAACTATGTGCATTGAAATTTTTCCTGCTGGATGTCTCTCTTAGCTTTATTACAGGTCAGGAGACAGTTGCACTGTTTGCAAGAGACAGACCTAAGAAAAATTACATTATCTGTGCTACCTTCTGAAAACCCCTTGTCTGAAATACTCCTGCACCCATACACTTTAGCAGGCATGTACAACTTGGCAGAAGGATGATCTGAGTTGGACATAATCTATTCCCTGAAAATCCCAAATTTAAAAACCCTTGGAAAAGCTCTGTCAGTACATTTTCATTATTCAACATTAAGAGCCAAATTCCATTTCAAACTGCAAGCACCACAGCTCTTGCGCCTGCCCAGGCTATGCACATGCCATCTCCTGGAAGGTCTAAGACATATGCAAGTCCCTTGTTCCCCTAGCAGGCATTCAGGGTATATTAGAGCAGTAGCAGTCTGATTTAAATACAAAGGGACAAAAGTTTAACTTGGAATGAGAGCAAAAGTAACCTGGGACAAAGCCTGCTGAGATGGCAACAGAAGATAACTTATTCCAAAGAGAAACCAGGATGAGGAGCTGGAAAGAAACTGCAGTTTAAGGTTGACTGGGCAGGAAAAACAGGAAGACTGGAAATAAGCAAGTATAGCAAGGAGTAAATTGTGTGTATTAAGTGATAGCTGACAGTGAACTAAGCAGCAAGCCAAAGAAATATGCCCTAGCCCTCAGCTGTGTTTCCATCTGTGTCTCAGGGCAAGGACTATGTCGAGCAAGTTAAGCTAGGGCAGATGACTAAGCCTGGCATAGTCTCTAGAAGATATTACAATTGCTAGGGGCAGATAAAATAGCAGCTTTTCTGTATGTCACCACAATGCTGATATTACTGGGGAGGGGATGCAAAACTATCCGGGGAACACAGATAAATTTTGACCGCAGCAAGGAAGCTGTAGCACAGACACTTCACCAATCCCCACACACTTTCCACAGGCTTTCTTCCACATCTTCAAAATTAAACAGTCACTTAAAACTATGCTTTAAAAGCTGAACTTCTGAGGCAGGAAAGCTGTTCCAGAGGTCAGGAGGTACAGAGAAGAAAGCAAACATCTTATGTGAAAAGGTAAATTAAGCTGGAGCTTGATAAGGAACACAAGGAAAGCAGCAAGGAAAGACACCTTGGGGTGAATGCACAGAAATATTCATATGCTCAGGAATTGCAGGCTTCTTGTTTTGACCATGCCCAAATGATTAACTGTGGTACATAGAGAGCTCCAAGTACCTATCAGAGGGCTGCACCCAGCACTACAGCTACCATCGAGAGAGACTGAAAAATGGGGAGAGGTGCAGAGAAGAGAGGCGAGGAGCTCTCAGCAAGGAAGGGGCTGAGCTCTGCAGGTGAGCTTACAAGCGATGAAACACCTGAAGTCAGCAAAAAGATGCAAGGGGACCACCAGAGACCCTGCCTTTGGACTCCTTGTGACAGCTCCTAGTTTCATACCTATTTCTGTCAAGCAGTGAGGAGATTAGTTTGCAGTTCAAGTTCATGGAAGGCAGAGGGGTGTCAGTTTTCAATGAAGAAATATTTACTCCAATCTACACACAGATACCAATATTTTGTACCACTCTACCTTTGGTTTCAGTAGTTAATTCCAACAGGATAAAACCATTGAAACGGGATTTAAGAAAAGAACAGGGACTAAACTACTTGCACATAAAAGAAAGCAAACTATGTCCTTGCAAGGGGAGTTCTAAAAGTTCTCTCAACTCATCATAGAATCCAAAAATATTACTTTTCAAAAGTGTGCACTCCCATACTACCTTACACAGAGGAATGGCATACTTTAATGAAAACATGATCTCAAAATTAAGTTTTACACATAACCCATTCATTAGATTGGGGTAAAAGCATATAAAAATAATACACAGAAATAGTGCCTTGAAAATTGAACACATTGTAAAACCAACACAGGGAAGAACAAGAGTCTGAAATATCAGTACTTATTAATCAGGATTATTACTTGAGTGACAAGCAGCTGGTATTTAAAGTAACATTTAAAGATGCATTTTAAAGCAATGACAAAACAGCTAACAGAAATCAATCTACTCCAACACAAAAGCCCCACATTTTCATCTCAGAAAATGAAAACTGTATTAAAAAGAGGACAAAAAGATCCTTTCCACTATACTAATTTGTGTTTCCTAAACCATCATATTATTTTTCAGCTTTTCAGGTATCAGCTTATTATAGTTTTGACAGAGGGCAATTCTTCTCTAGCTCCTATATTGAAATTATTCATTCAACTACAGTGAAGTTTTTTGGCTTTAATGTAGATGAATATTAAAAGAAAATCCCCCTTGTATGTCTTAGTCAGGCTTATAATTCAATACAAGGCACCTCACAATTACCAAATTAAACTAAGTTCTGATCATCTGCAGCCCCTCCTTGTTAGGTTTTTCACCCTGAAAGCCAAAGGCTGACTGTTACTCTGATGAAATTCTTTCAAGCCTAATTAAATCATACTGTTTCCATTGGTTTTCCTTTTTCACAATTCCCTCAGAAGCCTCAGGAGCATCAAGGAAGCCATGAACTGTAAGTACTTAAATATCAAACAACAAGACTTATATTTGGCTCAAAAAAGTTAAAATGTGGATGGCCAAGTTGCAGTGGGAGAAAGTAGGACCCAAACCAGAAGAACCTGGCAATGGCTTTCCCTTCCCAGGTTGAATATGCTGAAAGCAGCATACAAGCGTTAGGAGTGCCTCCCAGTTGTTACTGCAGAACATCACACAATGTTTCAATAGTTAATTCTGACAGTATTAAACCACTGAAAGGAGATTTAAGAACAGGGAGATAAAGAAATAGCTGGGAACTAAACTACTTCCATGTAAAAGAAAATAAACTTTTCTAACACCCACTGAAAGGAATACATTATCTTTCAGGTATGCTCAACTGTTAGAGCATGGATAGCTAGCTCCCGTGTTAGTGGCACTGTGCACTGATGCCCTTCACCTCACCCCACCGTGGCAATTCACACTGCTTTCACCTTGGTCCTGTCTGAACAGAAGAACATGTTCATCTGCTTTTAAATGAAACACAGCAAGGTGAACCAAACCCAACAAGTAGCATAAAGTAGCAATGAAAAATGGTGGTTTCTTCTTAGACCTATAGCAGATCATTTTTACTGAAAGAGGATTATAATCTTAAGGTACTAATTGCCTTTCATTTCCATTCAGGTAACTTGTAGGGAGCTGACCTGCCATAAGGTCAGAGTATTCTACAGCCACCACTGTTAGCATAACTCAGGCACTGAAGTAAGTGCACAACCTGTTTAATGTTGTTCCATTTTCTGCTCATCAGTCTACTTGCACACCATGGGATCAGCCTACAGCCCATTAGGCTTGCTCTTGGTATAGCAGCCACTGCTA
This sequence comes from Agapornis roseicollis, assembly GCA_002631895.1. Taxonomy (NCBI): domain Eukaryota; kingdom Metazoa; phylum Chordata; class Aves; order Psittaciformes; family Psittacidae; genus Agapornis; species Agapornis roseicollis. The sequence goes on along the minus strand of NDXB01007325.1, from coordinate 21,840 downwards.
AAATGTGCAGCTTGTGTTGTTCCCCTGCGCTGGTGCAGTACTTCATATTTTCTTTGCAGTAGAAGAGGAAGGACATTACAACGGTTGTGCAAGAATTAAACCAAAGCATAAGCAAATTTTCAGGCCTCAAACCAACAGAATTACACCTATGCTGCATAGGAAATGAATCACCCTAGATCCTTCTATTGCAATTTTTTCCACCAGATATGAAACAATTACTTCTTACTGGAAGCAATGCCTTTGCACTGTACTAAGCTTTGAAGGCTCCAGTTACCGCTTCATGTTGAAATATGAATAGTTATTTTCAGGAAACTGCGCCCAGCTTTCATCTCAACTGCTAAACTGCCTCAGGTGAGGACCACACCACATATGTCCCTGTGCAGCCCTGAAAACAGCTCCCATGCCGCAGCTTCTCCCCATCCCAGTGGCTGCTGGAGGCTGAGCTGCATTTGCCTGGTTAAGGTGGAAGCTATGGAGACAAAACTTCCATAAGATGCACTGACAAGCAGTCAGGACTCGCACCTGGAAGCAATAGACAGAAGAGCCAGAAGCAGGGCAGGGGATCCTCACTGCAAGTTTTTGGGGTGGCTGGGTGTATCTGGACAGTTTCCCTCCCATTCCCTGGGAAGCATGGCCATGACCATGGTGGCAAGGCTAGCCCTGCCACCACCAGGCTTTAATGCCAGCCTGGTCCTACAAATGGATGTCAAAGTCACTGGCCATTGTCCTACACTCATTCCCAAAGATACTGCTTCAGCAGGGCTGGTGCCTTCAGAGCAGAGCAAAGCTTGGGGGTTTTCAGTTGCAGTTCATGTCAGTGATGTCTCACCACAGACATCCTTTGAAGAAAACAAGGCTGTCATAAAACAGGTCTGACACTGAACTTTCAAACTGATGGCAAGCAGCCAGGGTGGGGGGAAGAAGGACAAGATGACAGACTGGCTACTTAAGAGACTTCTTGATGCAATTGCTTTGTATTGCATCTATATGTAACACACCAACACAGGTTCACTTTTAACATTACCCATCAAGATCAAAGGAAAGCAAATAAGAAAGTGATAGTTTGAATTCACACTGTTTATGATAGGGCACAACCTCTCCTCTTCACTTGGCTGCAGAGCTGCTTGCAGTGTTTCATCCCTTCAGCAGACTTCCAGCCTCTAGACTAGTGAGGTTAAAACTGAACTGAACCAAAGGAAATAAGTCTCCCATACAATTTTAAGGTTGGCCCCAAGGAAAAGCCATCAAAAAGCAGTTAGTCACAAAATATTTCCTAAAGATTGTTTTGTATTTAAGGACTATTTTTAAAAATGGACTCTTTTAAAAGCAATTCATTAACTTCAAAATAAAATCGTGATCATATTAGTTCCACTCAGTGGCTTCCATTCTATGTATAAAAATTAGCACAGCTACTTAAAAAGGAAAAACTTTCAAATGCTGCAAGCTGTCTGCCAAATTGTCTACTAAACAAACAAGCATTGAGAGGGGGGAGGAAGAACATTAAGGGAGCTGGAGAATAGGATAGGTTGAACTTCCTTGGAGGAAATTCCAGTAAATGTCATAAAGTAACAGATACACCAGTTAAAATCTAAAAAAGTAGTACACGGGTATATATAGAGACATAAGAATTAGGAGAAGAGTTACTCCTTACTTGCAGAGCATGTAGAATACAATCAAGCTCTCTAGGAAGATGTAATTAATCAGATTTGATACAAACGAAGTGAAAAGGGAGGAGGAAGAACACTTACAAAGCCATGCTAGTGTTATCTCAGTGTAGGTACACTGTAATGATGCAAGACTGGGCTTGCAACCCAAAGTCTGCTCAATAAATTGCCAGCCTAAGCCATAGCATCTCAGTCTTTGTTTTCCTTGGATACAGTACACCTACGAGAAAGGACAGCATGTGTGGAATTACACCAATGGAGTTTCTGGAGTTTTCCTGTCTGTACAGGTCTGTGGTTCAAGGTTCCTCACTCTGGCAAGGCAAACCTTCCTGGACTCCATGCAAAATACCTGCGCTGAGTTACACCAGTGCAGTGCCAAGGGACTGACAGGTGACTCATGGGAACCAACTTACTTGTACATTCTTTCAAAAATAAGTGAAAAAAACCATATGCAAACACTTCAGAAACTGCAGCAGAGAGCTACAAACTAGATGGCAACAAGTTTTAAATACTCAGGCATACATGAGCATTAGTCTTGGGTATTCATGCCCCCAAAGGAGGGGAATCCCTTCTTAACAAAAGTCAACACCAATCTTGACTCCATATTTTTAATTCACTGCCTAAGGCACAATGGTTCTTACATCTAACTACTTGTTCAATTACTGCAATTAGTTATGAGAGAAGTCAGATCTGAAGTAGTAAAGCCTTTTATTTTGAAGTACTTCCTTAACATAGTTCCATACATGTATAAAAACATACAGCTGGATTCCCCCAAAGTAATAAATGTACTTTGGATCCATTTAGGGTGATAAAAATATTATATAAATTCCAAAGGACACTGAAAGTTGACAAAAAGCTATCAGGAGACAACCAGACCCAAAGGAGATAAAATGACTTGCACTTAAAGAGTCAGATAATGAGAAATAACATAGGATCCTAAGCATTTACTGTAATACAAGATAGTTCTGTACATTATGTAAACTGTGAGTGTTTTAGTTCACTTTACGGAAGCCCCAACATTGTCCAGATTAACCCTGAGATGTTACTTCTGCCTTACAAGTAACTGTAATGCTGACTTTGCACGAAGTACTCAATTTATCAGTCAAATGTTAATTGGGTTCAGTTTTGAAAATGAAATTACCAATATCACATAAAAAAATGCTTAAGTAATCTTGAAGAAGTTAATATAATAACCTCAACCACATACCAAACCTCAGAGTAACGAAAATAAGTAACAAGTGCTCAAGAAACAGGAAACATGGGTTACAGATCCAAAAGCAACTATTCCTAGAAGCAGCCAGAAAGGAGTCCTCAAATCAACAGAAAGTCACAAATAGACAAAAGCATGTAAGGAGAGAGTAAAGGAGAGAATCACAGATAGCACGGCCCTAGAGACTCCAATTGTGGCTTGCAGCCCACGCTTCATCCTGATTTAGGAGACAGTACTGACATCTTTACAGTACTAGCAACTCCACAGCATGCTTGACTACAAAATGAACTTGATTTTGACCTAGCATGGGTTGCTAAACTCTAGATTTCCTCCTTTCCCACATCAAGGTAGGCAGCTGTTGCATATCCTCTTACAGCACCGGTCAGTTTGCCAGCAGGCAGCTTACATGGCTGAAAAGGCACAAAGACAGCAGAGTTCCTAATGTTTTAAATTCCATATATCACAAACAACAACTAATCCACCAAGCTCTCGCTGTGATGCACATCCTACCTCAGCAGTACTTTGCCACTCCATCAGCCACACCAAGGAGCGGAACAACGTGGGAGTGCTGACAAAATGAAGATAAATTATTTGGTTCAAATAGCAAGTTTTACTCATTCCTAGTGACAGAGAGGGAATAAAAACAAGACAATAACAGTTCATGCAAAAAGTGATTGAGCATTGGCAGACTAAATTTTCTTTTTCACATCTGGGTAAATTCTGCTATACCATGGATGGGTCAATCTAAAAATCTGATGTGATAGTCTCATTTACAAGCATCTGAAACAGATGTGTCATCACAGTGAATAAATTTATAGGAGAAAGCTAGTCAACGTTGCTGTTCTTTCTCAGATTATGAAGTGTGTTTTTTCAAATTACCCCTTTTGGCTCTGGTGAAGCAGAACATCTCAGGTCATAGAGTCAAGCATGAACTTGACTATCAAAATTAACCCACACCAGATGAAATCTGTACATTCTGTCTTCTTCACTATGTATTTCCTGAAACAAATACCTCAAGACTAGTTTTCCAGAAAAATGAATATAGCCTTTAAGTCTCAATTTTTAAAATGAAATTAATTTCATTTTCTCTCTAACCTGCCCTTTGATCAAAGAAAAGAACCCAACTTTCTAGTACGACCTCCTACGTATCACTGTCACTGACCGTTAGATTTCCAGGAGTTGCTATGCCGTTAAAAACACTGACCTATCTTAAAGCCAAGTACAGGAAGAGATTGCCATGCAGTTTTACAATCTTCTTTATGAGAAAGGTCAATGAGCAAGCCATAAACACAGTTGCTCCCATCAAAAAGCAGGCAGCTGGACTTGCTGACTTCAAGGCTGTTCAGAGCTGAAATTACAGATCATAACTCTGCAAAGAATAAAACATTCATTCTGTCAAAACTCAAAGGTATCAACTCATGATTATTTTCCGCTCAAGAAAATAAAAAGTCTAATTTCCATTTGCAAGTTCTCGATGTGCTTAAGTTCAACAATTTAAGATGTCCTTTAAGACCAGAATCATCTCAGAGTGGCTGAGATGGGAAAGGACCTCTGTAGATCATCTAGTCCACCTCACACTGCTGAAAGTGGAGGGAGGATGCTCAGAGCTGTGTCCAACAGGGTTTTTCATATCTCCAATGAGATATGAAAACTTAAGAGACCTATTCCAGCATCTGGTCACCCTCACTGTAAAAAAAACTTCTGTTAAAGTGGATTTTCTTGCATTTCAATTTGTTCCCATTGCCTTTATCCTGTCACTGGCCTCCACTGAGAAGACCATGGTTCCATTTTCTTCACCCCCTCTCCTCAGGTGTTTATACACGTTCTTGTCTCCAGGCTCAAGAATCACAGTTTTTTCAGCCTCTCCTTGTGTAGCAAGTGCTCTGAGGCATTAACCTTAACTTCATGGTCCTTCACCAACTATGCTCCAGTATGTCCATATCTTTCTTGTACTGAGGAGACTGGAACTGGACCCAGCACACCAGATGTCTCACCATGGCTAAGCAGAGGGGATTAATCATCCCACTCAACCTACTGACAATGCAATGCCTAAAGCACTGAGAATTCATCTGTGGTCTTTGCCCTAAGTGCATTGCTGGCCTGCCAGGACCCCCAAGGCTTTTTTTCCTGCAGAGCTGCTTTCCAGCAGGTTTGCCTCATCCTGGTACTTGAAGTTATTCCCTTTGCTGAACTTCACAAGATTCCTGTCAGCCCATTTCTTCAGCCTGTCAAGGTCCTTCTGGATGGCAGCACAATCATCAGCTATATCAACTAACCCTCCCACTTCTTTATCTGGTGTATCAGACAAGTCATCCCTTAATTTCATAAGCAGAATATTGCTTAAGTAAGTTGCCCTGTAGGGTATTTCCTTCAGACCTCAATTTTTGTTGCCTTATTTAATATCATCTTCTATTCTCAAATTTTCCCCTTTAAAGTACTAGCACTGAACTATGTTATTTTAAGTAACAGCTGTGCCAAAACTGTTCACTGAGGCAAAAGTATCCCTTCTCCTATTCCTTATTTTTTTTTGTACATGCCAGGACGCAAGCCTCAGTGCCATCACTCCTGGGCATTGCTCTGGATGCTGGTGTGCAGTTACTTGTCCACTACAGACTTCTGAGAAGTCCTGCTTTCCAGGATACAGGCCCTCTTTCATAAAGCATAGCTTGCATTCCCTGTTCTCTGGCATACAAGTTTTGCGTTTCGCTGTATTAAAGACACAGTGTGTTTGAATGTGCCTATAGAGCAAGTTGTGAAAGCTCCATTATCATTTACTATTCTGTTAGCAATTACTATCAGCAACAGGTTTTTTTGTTTACTTTTGGGACAATAATGAAAGCACTCCACAGTATTGGGATTAGTGCAAATACTGAAATTAAAAGGACCCTTTTCCTGTCACTCAGCCAATTTTTAATCCAGTGCCATCCTGGCAGTTACTTTTTTTCTTTTTTTAATCAAAATGCTTCATAAAAATAAGCATATATTCTATCAGCCTCATTCACATGCCAGACAGCCACATCTTTGTTATCTTTTAGCTTCTGGTTCGCAGGAGGAAAGGCAGGAAAAGGAGCTCACTGAGTTCCCAAGTCTTAGGGAAGTTTTATGGATGCCAGAAGGAGACTGTAAGAGCAGAGCAACACCAGAAACATAAAAGAGAAAACACCTAGCGTGAAAGCAGAGACTCAAGTTTCTGTTCATGAGCTTTAGTTTCTACTCATTGCAGCATAAAGTTCAGAGAAAGACCATTTGGCTTCTTGCACTGCTGCCTTCCCCCTCTTTCCCTTTCTGGTGCCTGCCTTGCTGTAAAACCATGCAGTTATTAGAACTATCCCATAGGCAATGGACAGCTAAATGGGATTTTCCAGAATCCTGGAGAAGTCTTCCATTGGAATCTAACACTAAAATATCAACTATTAAAGGCTGCACTAAAAATTCCTTTCTTTAAATAGATTCCAGGCTCCTGAGTTCTTTCACAAAGGTACCTTAATCTGTTCAGAAGATAAATGACCATATGATTTCATTGTGCCTTCTTCACAAAACCCATAACTTTGTCTCTTATGATCAGCTCACCTTGATTCTTTTAATTTTCAAATGCAGCCCCACTTGTGAGTCATCTTTCCCTCTTCTCACACATACTTTTCAATCTCTCTTTTTCATCCTTTTACTCTTGTTTTAGTACAAGGCTGTAGGTAGGACAAACTAAAATAGCAGGTTTCACAACTGGACATGAGACATCCTTAAATTTAGATCAAATGAGCCCTTCCAAAGTACACAGGACCTCTCCATCCAGACAAATTTATAAAAGCTGCATATAATTATAGAAATGAATAGGATCAAAAATACCCTGTATATGATAGCCTTTCTCAATTGTATATGGAAAGGAAAGACAGCTTTATTCTCCTAACAGCAGGAGGAGGAGTTAAGACAACTCAGGGCAGCCAAGGGAAGCTCCCAGCAGCCTGTAGGTTTCCTAGACTACTAAAAAAACATGCACCAAAAACCTGCTGTCTTGCCTTGACATCCATAATATCTACCCTTTCAACAGGCGCCTGCTGATGATAGCAGCAAGTCTTCTTATTCTTGACTTCCCTCCTATGCTTTCCACTGGCAAGAAACCCTCACACCCTCCATCCCAACTTAGAACAAGTTCCTGCAGCGTGGCCCTAAGCTTTCCACTCAAACTGGAAATTTTTGTGTCTGCTTCAGGTAAATACATTTTATTGAATTAAATGCAAGAAAGTAAATATGGCAGAGTTACAGTGTTCCTTACATGAAATACTGAATTCCAAAATAAATAGGAATGCTGCACAGCTTTCACATTTCACCATCCTGCAAATGTTTCAATGCACAACAGTGCTAAAGAAAGTACCAGGAGAAAGATGGAAGTTCTGGCAGTGGCAGTGCAGAGAGCAAAGTCTTCTGGCAGCATGGGGAAGGATTGCGAGATAAACACATCTGAAGTTTTTTGCTAAAGTAATCAATAATGAAATAGTTATGCTCAAAATTAGGCAACAGATTAAAGTGATAGCCTGCAACTAACAGGGCTGTGAAGACTTGTCTCCAGAATTAGTTGAGTTTGTACACGGAGGTTTCCTTATAATCACAATGACATACCTCCTTTTAATCTGAAGCTCAAATTCAACAGTGTATTTTAGCCACAAAGGCTGAATTCTGCAGTGGGGTGGAATAAGCAGGGCCCTGGGCACTGTCACCACCACACAGGTTGGCTTCACCGCCTGACTCAAGGTGTAGAAAGGAGATTTTGCTATGAATGCAGTCATGTAATTCAACCTTCCTTGATGAACTTTGCATATGACTAGCATTCATTACCACTCATCAGACCAAAAGTTCCAAGAGCCTTCCCATGCCCATAATCTGTGCAAGATAAGCCCTTTGGCTATGGATGCAGCTATTGGCAGTAAAAGCCATCCCAATTACTATCTCAGGGGATTCTGTGACCTCTTGTGCAAGACCACGACACCTTTACTTTCATCCGTCAAAAATGAGTCATGTTAAAGCCCTGCTGTACCTGTGAAAGCAGCACAGCCAGTCTTTGCTCAGGAGGTATTTCCTGATAGCAATGATTTTGGAGAAGGCTTCCAGTATTACAAGCTCACGACACACATAACTTCCAGGTGCAAATTATGTTTATATCTTCACCTACTTCAATGCCAGCCATAAGACTGTAATTAAATTACATGTAGCCTGGGAGCCTCAATCAGGGACTGGAAGCCGAGTGTAGAAGGCACGGAGCACACACAGCGCTGAGGAAACATGAACTCTCAGTTTAAGCAACGGTGGATTTCCTCTGTGAACCGAGAACATTTTCAGCCATGTTTACTCTTCTGTGCGCTCACAAAACCCCTAAACTGCCCCAAAGCCTTTAAAGCACAAGTTCCCTTCAGCCCTTGGGCACTGCCAGCCAGGCACTGGCAGCTGCATGCACTCAGTAACCTAAGCAGTAAGTAACAGCACAAAAGCTGCCTATTTCTTTACAGAGCCATCTGTTCAGGTTTTGTTCTGCACAACTCCTCACACTTCTATGAGATGCTAAGGTCACACACACACAGCAAGACTCTAGATCCCGAGTGAGGCATCCCACGCGTGGGGAGAGGGCACTTGCATACGTCCACAGCCAAGGGCGCACTTTGGGGCCCGCTGCAGAGAAGGACAGCCCTCACTGGACATGCTGCCGGAGCCATGCAGCCCAAGGAGCAAACTGGGCTGAAAATTAATCACTCACCCAGTGTTGTCTTTCAGCTGGAGCAGGTCTCTGGTCTGGTGGAGCACAGGGCAGTACAAGGGCAGGCACCTACGACACAGGGAGGTGGTGGGACTGTGTGAGCAGGAAGGGAGGGCAGCATGACCCCAGTCACGGCAGCAGCAACTTCGATCATTGTAAGCTGACCACAAAACCAAATTCCCAGAGTGTCTCCCAGAATGGTTCCAGGAATTCCACTCTGTCACAGGCAGCACTCCTTGTAGCACAAACCTAATCCCCAATTCATCTTTTCCTTCCTACCCCAGCAGGCAATTAAGGTTACCCTGACTATGAGGGGATTACATTTCATTTCCAGGAACATGCAGATAAGAAGCTGGATGAGATTATAGTTTCTAAGACAAATGGCCATTTCCATGTTGCTGAATCAAACAGATCTAACCTCTTGGTGTGAGGTATGGAGACCTGCATGGAGTTCTGGTGTTCTCTACATAAAAAGGACACGGAAGTGTTGGAATAAGTCCAGAGGAGGGCCATGAGGATGATCAGGGGACTGGAGCATCTCCCATATGAAGACAGGCTGGGAAAGGTGGGACTATTTAGCCTGGAGAAGAGAATGCTGCATGGAGACCTCATAGCAGCCTTCCAGTATCTGAAGAGGGCCTATAGGGATGCTAGGGAGGGACTCATTAGGGACTGTAGTGACAGGACAAGGGGTAACGGGTTAAAACTTAAACAGGAGAGGTTTAGATTGGATATAAGGAAAAAATTCTTTCCTGTTAGAGTGATGAGGCACTGGAATGGGTTGCCCGGGGAAGTTGTGAGTGCTCCATCCCTGGCAGTGTTCAAAGCCAGGTTGGATGAAGCCTTGGGTGACATGGTTTAGTATGAGGTGTCCCTGCTTATGTCAGGGGGGTTGGAACTCGATGATCTTAAGGCCCTTTCCAACACAAACCATTCTATGATGGTAAAGAACAATAGGAAGACCTCTGTCCCTCATACACCTATTACTGATACCTATCACAACTGGATTGTGTTTCAGTCTCTGAATGAAGCTGGTGATCACCTGAAAGATCTTGACATGGTATTTAATCCTCTTCTATATTTTATTGTCCTCAGAAATACCAGAGAGCTTACCGAGCAGCACAACTGTTTAATAATATCACATAACTACATTATTTATTATGCTGAAAGCAAGTCTTATTATATCTACCCCAAAAAAGTATCTTTAAAGCGTAAAAAGGAGCTATCAGCCAGTAATATTTATCACTCCATTCTCACAGCTGGAGCTGTATCCATCAGATGCACTGCAGAAAACAAAGAGAACAAAGCTAATCAAATACTACCACCTTTCTTCCTCTCCATTATTGCCTCTCCTAAGATTGACCACATTTGTGGTTAAGTTCAGGGAGTCAAACTTCCTATAAGCTGTGTCGTTACGGTTCCAGATTTCCACTGTGGTTCAGCTGTATCACAGCTCTGGAAAGGCATGCTGGCATACACTCAAACCACTGCCTTGGCCTGTTAAGGTGACAAAATTCCATATTGTGATTGTAAAACGCTCTCACCCAAATCACCTTGCTGGCCTGCCTTCTGAAATATCTTAATACGAAGTTTGGGCCAGGAACTTTGTCAGAATTGGTAGCCTGGATAAAAACACTTAGTGAATGGACTGACACAAACTCAAAATGTCAGGGCAGATACAAGCAGCTAGTTAAACTGGAGAAACAAAAGCCCAGCTCCTCAGGATCCCAACATACACCTCATTCCACTGCTCCCAAGAAGGACTCCTGCTCAGCCTTCACAAACCCCAAGGCTGTATGTGTACGTCCCATCTTCTTGTCCAAGCAATGCAAAGCCTTCATCAGTTCTTTCACAATTTGAAGCTCACATCACTGAGATCAATAGTCCGATCTCAGTCGTAGCCAAAATGCTAGATGCAGCTGGCTGATGTGGTGGCAGGACTATTCCCTCAGCAGCCTGTCCTCTCGAAAAGCAAGTCTGAATAGGATGCAGTCTCCACAAGCTCACAGGTACTCCAAGCATCTGCTGGTTAAGCGTAGCTCCTCACAACAAAAGCGGCTCCCAAGTTTGCCTCTATAAAAAGCATCAGCTCATTGCAGAATGGACAGAGTGATGCATGCTGGGTTTTGGACCTTTTTCTTAAAGGAAAAATCAGATCAGGATACCACAACCATGTGATGTATGGTCAAGATGGTAGACCTAAGAAATTCAGTTTCAACTCCTCCTCTGAAAGCAACAGGAAACTAAATGAAAGCTTAAGTTTCTCTACACTGTTACACAAAAAAACAAGAAAGCAACTAGTCATGGCCCTGATCAATACTGCTACCCCAAAAAATATAGTCTTACATGCACAGGGTGCACATGCACAAACAAGTGGACCTGTAGCAATATGGGCATAAAGATCTCCTCCATGTACGTGTGCCACTGCATCAGCCCTGACCTGCACTCTCACCTCAGTTCAGACCAATGCACCTACTATGTTACACTCCACATTTTAACTCCAAGTGTACCATGTACCTTCCCACACTCTTAATTCAAGACACTTCTAATTCAAGGTTCTAGCTGGAAAAGTCAGTGCACCTGCCCCATGCTAGGGCTCATGCCCAAGCAGTCATGGCAAGGCACTCAAACATGAGGCAGAGCAACAAAGAGAAAAAACCTTGTTTCTGGCACTCAGCAGGAGGTGAAATACTTGCAGAAGGCATTCAGTATTACTTTGCAGCAGAAGGAACAATACACTTTTGTATGATTTGCACAACATTAACCAGCATCTGGGGCTAAATCTAGACAAAGATCTGACACCAGCTTCTCAGGATGAAAGCAAACCTTTCAGGACCATTACTGCTGCTGGCAGGCAAGTTGTCCCTAATCTTCTGGGCATGCCATGCTTGCACAACCATGGAAAGAGACAGGGCTGCCCTAGTGGGCAAGTACATTTGCTGGGATCCCTTTGTGTCATTGCATTATTACACAAAGTTCAAGGAATTTAGAACTATTCCGGATCTGCTGGGTTTTTTTTTCCATTTCAACACGGCATCATCATTGAACAAGTCAACAGACAAGCTCAAGTATGGGATATTTTTATCTAGATATGCTATAGCCCCTCATAGATGCCTAGAGTTTTCTCCCTGCAATGTCTTAAGGAGATTCTTCCCTTCTCAATTGCCAGTCAAGCAGAGTTTGAGGGCTGTTCTTCACATGCTGAGGCAATCAAGATCTTCAAACAGCTGGGAAAGCTGCATTTCTCCACTTCAAATCAAGTACTAGCAACAGATACAATGCCTGTCTGATGCTACCAGCCCTGCTCCCCCCGCCCCCTTGGAGGGAGCAGGGAAATATATTCAAAATGGCACTGAGGCCATTGAAAGAACTGAAGGGTAGTCAAGAAAACAAAAACTATACAGAACTAAAGGGGGAAATAAAAGGGTGGAATTATTCGATAACTCCTGATTCACTTTGAAGCAGAAATACTTGCTTTTGGGCTTCAATAGAGAACCCGTCTTAGTCTCTGCATTGCAGATGAGAACAATCACTTTTTTGCTTGCTCTGACTTATTGCTAAATTGATTATTCTCCAGGACTAGGAAAGAGGGAGAAAAGAGGGAGATGGTAATCGCCCTCATAAAATTCTTTAAGGTGAAAGAAGTGAATGCATCTTTCTTTTCCTAGCAACCCTCCTTCCTAATTCTGAAGCAAATAAATCACACCAAGGATAGTATCCTGAACATATGGCTTTCCCTGAATAAGGGGAATTTGCCTGCCTACAAGCTTGCTTTTCTTTTCTCTCTTTTTTTCACCCTCCTAATTTAATTAAATATGTCAGTCTCTGGAATCCCCTACACATTCCCCTTCATAGCAAAGTGGGTTTCTCCCCCACCAAAAAAGAAAGGAACACCACAAAAAAATCTTGATAAGCATTAACCCACTTATGTCCACAGAAGGCTGTACCTAAGCTTAATAACCAGCCGACAGCACACAACCTGATCACTAATGTTACATTCACTTCCCACATATTCAGCAAAAACATGTTACCAAGATAAGAAAAGGAAAGGGCTTCAGGACACCAAGGCCAGCAGTGACATGAAGAGCACCTTTAGAGAACATGACACAAGCAAGCAGTATTGGAGGTCTCCAACTGATCTTGCACCTTCCATTACCACCTTTCTTGTAAACATCAACAAAGCACATAGCTGCAAATACAAGTCATGGGATGTGTTTTTATTTTGCCATTTCCCTCTTCATGCACAAGACACCCTGTGTTGCATGGCCTGGACTTGGAATGCTCCTCAGTCTTTCTGTATAGCACCTGAAGCAGAGGACTATTGGGAAGGATGCTGCTAACCATTAGATCTGGAAGAGCCTTCCTGCAGGGGTCTTGCAGGCTCTCAGTTGCAAAGTGCTTGTTGCAACAGCCCTGAGAAGGGGGAAATATCCCCCTGAAGTTCCTCACTCCCCTGCATACAATCCAAGAAGGCAGCTTGTGGCAGGCACAGGAGACGACCACAGAAATGTTTGCCAACAGGAATGAAAGGGTAGCGAACATGCCAAAAAGGCAATGGTCTTCATTTTTCTTTAAGTAAAAAACAAAAAACAAGCAACAAAAACATGACTAGCAACTGAAATCAGAAAAGAAACTTAAAACGCTTTTATAGAAAGAAGTGTGAACCAAAAGCCATACCAAAAGCAACCTGAATTTCTCTCTATCATATGCTATCTCCCATGTTCATTTATGTCATCTTCACAGTGTCAATTTTTGAGAGAACAATTCGCAGCTCAGCACGACAGAACAGTAATACCAACGGGCATGCAGAACATTAGCATGTTATAAATAAGCTGCTAATTTGAGGTGGGAAAAATCATCAAGGCAGCTCTTATGATTAAGAACCAGAGAATGAAAATGAGCAACTTGCTTATGCTTTCATGGCACTGCCTTTACAAAAAGAGCTTTTTCTAACTCTCAGATCCTGAAGGGGTAAAAAAGAATAAACCCTGTGAAATAGCCACTGTTGAGACAAAGCAGCCGGTGAAAATGCTATTAAAGCCCTCCCTGCCCCCACCTCAAGTAGTAAGTTGTCTTTTCTACCAGCTCAAGAGGTTTGTGCTTAAAAAGAGTACTATAGGGGAGTTGTGAAGTTTCAGCTTCCTCTCACCCGGCTCGCAGTTTTACGTAACTCCCAAGAGACGTTTTTAGGCTACAGATATCGCGCAGCTGAGAGATAAGGGTGGGGGGGGTGGGGGGGAAAGGACAAGGTGCAGAACTATTACACAGCAATTCACATCAGGGTTACTTGGAGCCACACAATAAGAGTCTTACCATGAAAAGTAAAACTTTATTCTGCTGAGCCGACGGCCAGGATTATTCGTGCTTGCGATAGCCCCGATCACCAGCCTCCGTCTGCCCCACGCGGGGTTCCCTTCCCACCCTGTCCTCAGTCTGCGAGGACAGATAACGCCCCGCCGCGGCACAGCTGCCACCTCGGGTATTATTTCTGTACCACGCCAGCATTGTCGCTCTCAGCCAGCATGCCACTTACTAAGCATTATTATAAAAATTTCTGTGAATATCTATGTTGGCCATGAGCGGGGATAATGGCCCCATTGCAATAGCCTTGATAAAAGCTCCAACAAGACAGCTTTCAGATATCGCCACACAAAAGCCTTCTGTGAGAGCTGTAACCAACATCAATTCCCGCTATGCGAAGACATTAGACAAAGTGTGAACCAGCTTACTGTATGGGGACAAAAAACTGACTGTCAATGTGTGCAACCAACGCTGACTAAAAACACAGCTCTGGCAAGGCAAAATAACACCAGCATATATGCATGGTAATTGCCATTTAATTCCAGAGTTAGCACCACAAGAAAACAAGTACTGAAGGCACTATTAGGTTACTAGCATCACTCAAGACATTGTGATTCGATATAATACAATTTCTAGCATTTCTGGTTGGAAAAACTACATTAAAACCAACAGATGTTAAAAAAGACCAAGCAGAAGGTGAAGGAAAGCCCAGTTTCCATTGCAGAAGCAGACAGAGAACGCAGCAAGCCCTTCAGACCTGCCCTTTAAAGCATGTATTTTCCAGTACACAATGGACAACCTGAAACACACAAACCACCACTGCATGTACGGTACAAGACAAAAAGCTTTCTGCACATCATTTAATATTTTTACATACCTATCTACTTACATTGTAGTAGCACCCAAAAAGCCAGAAGCCTACTGTAAATGTATATGGACCATATGAATACAAATGCCTGGCCAAGAGGTTACTTTTTTTTACCTCCAGACCTGAAGTTTGCCAGATGACATGTCTTAAATAGGAGTCTAGGTAGGAGGGATGCAAGCAAGTCTCATGCCAGTTTGTTTCTGAACAACATTTGAAAGGCAAATTTGAAAGCTAAGTTTTATAGAGAGCATAGTACACTCGCTCTAGGGAAAAGTGTTTCACTCTAAAATTACATCTGTACTTTAAAATGTGTAAAAAATCATGAAATCCTACAGTGCAGATTCAGTGGCTTGCAGGAAGAAAATATATCTGTTACAGCACTCCAATTTTAGTAAGATTTTGTAACTAACGGGTAGAACCAAAATTAAGAGAAAATCTTATTTAGAGACAACTAGTAGAGTGGATAGATAAGCCTGACACTATATATAAGAATTTGACTCTTGCACTGCATGGAGACAGCCCCTAAAACAGAGAATTTTATGTCACCTTAATTAACAAGGAAGGAAGTTTGCCAATGAGTTTCTTCCCCCACCCCACTTTCTAGCAGTAAGTTATGCAATATGCAGCAACCTTTGAACCAACAGCTGTACAACAACCAAAAAGAACAAAACCAGAACAGCATTGCAAAGAGGAGAAAGTCTTTCAAGAAGTTCATTAATAAAAATTACTTCTAGAATCTCTGCATGCATTAACCAACACACACATACCACAGCTTGGAGTGGGAATGCTGGAGCTGAGGCAGCCAAGCCCAAGCAGATACCTCTTGTTATTCAGTTTCCCAATACAGTTTGCTTTTATCAAAAATAGTTGTTTACATGCTTTCTATGAGTTGCAAAATGACTAGTGTCTTGCAGTGTCAACGAGACCCTAAGACCCTACTGTGAGGACCCAACTTCTCCAGTACTGCAACTCAGCATCACAGGAAGCACCCTAAAATACCCTCCTAAAACCCAGGTCCTGGACCCTTTCAGTAGAGCATCTGAAAATGCTACCAGCCTTAGGTGGTTGACACTTCTGGGTCTAGGAGCAGCCACATTCGAGCTGGATGAAAACTTGGAAAGTAGATGCAGGTGATCAAATTAAGCATCCTACTTACATGAAGTTACTGAACAGGGTACTGGCTTTCCTTCTAGTGGTAGGAATAAACAAATGTCATACTTGCCCACATAACTCAGTGCAGTAGCAAAAAGGTGCCAGCTGATTCTGAAAAGGTGATCTTCAAAGCTCCACCTTTCTTTTCTTCCTAGCTTAGTCCTAGGCAAAAGACCTTTGGCATGAAAGCCTGAAAGCTGCAGGGCATGCATGTGCAGTGGTGGCAGGTAGTGTGTTAACTCCCACACTCTTAACAGGTCAGGTCAACAACTGTTCCATTCACAAGTAGGATAGGAGAGACACAACACATGTCATTAACCTTAGGCAAGTTCAGTTTGCAAACAACTACCAACACATTTGTGATGTATTTGTATATGCATAAAAAGAGGGCTAAAATGCATGAAGGAAGACATGCCTACCACATAGCAGAGGCCATTTTCAGTATGCATTAGCTTCATGAATGCCTAGTCAAGCTCTTGTCTTCTCCCTTTACAAGGGTTGCAGACAGAAGTATTTACCACAGCTCACGCTGAGCCCACAAGACATTAAGAACTCCGTGAATGCCATGAGATCCAGCAAAGAGAAGCACCATCCAAGCAGCCAGCATAGTACTTCAAGAGACATCCATGCCAGGCATAGCACTTCCAAGTGTGGTTTTGGACCAACTTACTTGAGGAAAACAGAAGTTAAATAGTTCCCTTTTAAAGATGTGATAAATTGAGAAATTTTGCCAAGTCTGTCTTCAAACAGAACTGAAATTGAAACCAAGTCCAAATACTTCATCAGCATCACTTCAAGCACAGTAGCAGCCCCATCCTGGAGGCACCAGGGGCTCCCTTCCACTACACATCACTGCCCCTAGGCACATGAAGGGGGTTTCTGCTCCCCATAGCAACAAACGCAATTCTGCTCATGAAAAATAATGCAGGAAGTGATTAACTCTGCCAGCCAAAACAAAAGCCTGAAGTCCAACTTAGTCATTTGTAAGCATGAGAGCTGCCACGATATATACACACACAGAGCTGCCAGCTGTAAATGAGATTATTTCCAGAGACTGTAAAACCTGGAGATTTAGTTACACTAAGAAGAGTGTCCCATCTGCTGAAGCCTCACTCTGGGCAGGGCTGGATCTTACATTACCACCATCAGTGCAAGAAGCCCATCTGAACTGAAGTCACAGTCTCCAAACCATCCTTGGCAAGCAGCTCCCTCACAAGCCAGGATTAAAGCCCCAGCCACCCTCACACCCCTCCACCCCAGCACCAAGACCAACTCTGCCAATAAAGCCATGGCCGCCAGCCCAGCACACACCTTCACAAGTGAAGGCTGAGGTTTGAAAGGTGTCATACTTGAAGAACCCTACTAAGAAAAGCTCAAAGCTCACATCTTCATTTCTCACCTCTTTGTAATAGGATACCTTTATTTTTAACATTAATGGCTTTCATTTCAAGAGAAATTAAATGATCTAGCGCTTTCCAGCTTGGAGAGGACAATCAGGGAGTGAAGATAATGTAGCACAAGCTGAGTAGAGAAGCATATGAGAAAATAATTCTCCCTACCAAAATATCTAGGATTACCCAAACCCACTATAGACATCAAGTTCAAAATGGAAGGGGGGTTGAAAAAAGGCAGAAACAAACAGAACTGTTTTTCGCTTGCATACAACATAGCTAAATTTTAGGCAGAGCTTGTTGCTACAGGGGGTCAAAACTACAGCTAAGTTCAAACAGGGATTAAACAAAAATCACAGGCCATTGGTAGCCATAAAACTCATTACAACCCCTGACCAAGGAAGTGCCTTCTCAAAGTAAGTAGGATAAGGGCTTTGTGCAAGCCCTCTTCTTGTGTTCCTTCCTCAAACATATGCCACAGCCATAGTCAGAGAAGTAGTGAGACAACCTTCCATCTTGCAAAACACAGCTGTTTCCAAATTTAAAGATTTCTCTATTATTATTTTTTAATGCTTGCACATAATCACAAGTGAGCACTAAAAGTTAACAGAGCAACAGCAACATACCTGGGATAAAGTGAGGGGAAAGAAATGCTTTTAATTTCTCAATCAGTTGAAGCAACCTACTACAGCAGAATAAACTGGCCATAATGTGACCCATATGCAGACTTTGGCAAGCAGGCTGGTGACACAAGGAAATACCTTCTGTCGCTCAAACCGCAACACCTTCTTTATGGTCTCACAACACCATGATAAGAACAGGCAAGACTATCTTCTGAAAATCTGAAGCTCAGTAAACCAATGTAACACCTCAACACCACTGCATGAGAAAGCTCCTGTCTCCTTCAACACGCTCATCCCATCTTGGGCCATGTATGCCCAATACCTACCACAGGTCCAACCTAATGCTCATCAGACCCAGCTATTTTACCTTGTTACAGCAGCAGAAAACCAAACCACCAGTACAGCTGGATGATCCCCAAGCAGAGAGGTAGGGGAAGATCACAGCCTGGCCAGAGCAGGGCAAAGGAGATAACACAGAAGAGACTGAGGGAAATGCAAGCCTACTCCTTCCAGCAACAGTAAAGCCTTGGAGTGGCTCAGCTGCTCATGGAAACCTGCCAAAAGCCCTTATCATCATGAGGCTACCATACTTCAATAGTTCTGGTGTAGACTGAGCCACACCAGCATAGCTGGACTCCGTGTAAGAATAGCAAAACCACCTTCAGCAAGCACAGCAAGCTACAGGCTATTCCTGTATGGTTTTATTAGGATGCCTGCTTTCCACTAGATGCTTGTTGGCACAGTTAGAGCAATTGGGATTTATACCTCTTTGAACTCTCTCCTCAGATAGCTGTGCCAAAGGACCATGTGGTACCTCCTTGGGCTCAGAAGCAAGCAGTCTGTTGCTAGAAGAGATGGATTTAAACCAAAGAAACTCCCTTAAATGCTATTCAAAAAGCAAAGGCCCCAAACTCATGCTAGCATTCACTCCTAGTAACACAAACTGTCAGGCAAAGAAATACAAAAATGGGTCAGAATATGAAAACACCTGCGTCTTCACAAACCTTTTTATTCCTGCAGAAGAAAGAAAAGCTCCTAGTTAACTACCCACTTCCTTTATGCAACTTACAGGTTTTTCCTCCCATACCTTAAAACCTTGTTCAGTATTTATGTCCTAAAGACTTGCTCCTTTACCTAACACCTAGGAGAAAAACTGAGTTACCCCATTTTTCTCCTTTTCCAGCTGTGACATGCTGAGGAGGAGGGAGGAAGAGGTGCTTTCTAAACCACCAGAAAAAATGTGAGGGGTGTTAAGTATTCAGTTTGGAAATGTAAATCCTCCTGCCCCTTTCTGAAGTATGCCGAACCAGCCTCTCCACAGCCTATGCCATCTAAAGGCCACAGGAGTTCTCTAAAGATATTGTTGTTAAGAGGATTTAGCCCCTTTTAAAAAGGACTTAACATGTGGGTGGTGTCTCCATTTAAGCATTTTCTCATGGCCAAGAAAATGGCCCTCTTCTTAATGGCTTATCTTTATAACCTAAAGACAGTAAGAAATTCTCCACTATTTGAATTAGAAACATTTTGAGCAGCTTGCTTTTATAGCAGCTTCATTTTTAAGTACTGGGATTTGCAAATGGTGGTGACTTTCTCACACCAAGCAAGAAGGCAACACCAGCAAGAATGCTTTTGGGGTACCTTATCAAACATTAGTTTCTCCCACATTTCCATAAGGAACCAAGGTGATTCACAAACTCACTGCCACCAAAATGGCATGGTGTCAAACTACATCCGTGCCCTCTCCCTGGCCACCACCTTCCCTTGAAGGTCCCTGGCATTTACCAGACCTTCTACTAGCTGGTTCAACCGGCCTGCCCAGCAGAAAACCTTCATTTTTTTATTTTGGTCAGGGTTAATTATCCATCCTGGGAAGTCTGAGATTCCAGAAGGGAAGGGATGAAGGGAAGCAGCACCAGTTTGTGGCAGGGCAAGAAACAGGACCACCTGCCCTTGCAGCAGCACTCACCCTGTCTCCAGAGTCTCAGGCTTTCCCCAGGAGAGCAAGCTCATGGTCACTTTGCAAGGGTTAATTCTTCATTACTACTTGTGTTTAAGCCATGGCAGGGGTTCAGATCTGCCCCGTAACACTTTCTATTAACTGCACAGGAGTCACGAAAAAGTTCCTCAGGTTGAAAGGCCCAACAGGCCAGGTCACAGACTCCCAGAGCCAGGGCATACTGGGGTACAAAAGCCCAGTTAGCAACCCTTGGCCACAGAAGCCACCACATCAGGCAGTGACTGAGCAAGGAACAGGTCTCTGGCCATATCAAAACACCTGCTTGGCAGACAGAGAGTGCACAAACTCATCAGTCTAGGGCTGGAGACTCCTGTTATAATGGACTAGGCCACTTTTCGAGGCTTTTCCAGCAAGGTTACACTTACACAACCATAGATAAAGTAACTAACAAATTCCTGGGAAGAACAAGCAGCTCACTTCAGCAAAGGAAACTTTTTCATTTGCTGCTATAGTCAAACACCTCCCTGAACAACCTAAACCATACTGCCTTTTTTTCTACTCCATATCATAGCTTACATTTGGAAGTGATGTGTGGGTTGCCAGCACAGTTACATCTGAAGAGCTGGAGTATTTTCATAACCCTAACCAGCACAGGTGTGCTGGCCAAATTTACTTATACTAGACTTATCCCTAGGTTTTTTGCATAGCAGGGCCTTATTTTCAGCTTGGGGCCTTGGACTCCATTCACTACTTGCTAATCAAGTGCTAAATTTATATTGGTGCTACTTGCCTAAACTCACTGCCTCAGCTACAGAGCATTTTATCATTCCTCTCACCAGTCTTTGGTGTAAGGTTCTCAAAAATGCTCAACTAGGAGCCAACTGGGAAAAGTAACTGGGAAATACCCTCACCTCTCAGTCCCAGAAAGTCCCCTGCAAATTTTAGGGAAAACCAGCTGGGAGCTGAAGAACGGCAAAAGAGCTGGATCACCTCCCCACCAAGTGGGTCTGCAGAGCAGGAAGACAAGGCAGAGCACAGGGCGCTTTCAGCCTTACTTCCCAAAAAATAGGTCTGCAACAAACCAGGCTCCAAGACAGGCACACACATTATTAGCACAGCTGCCAGGGCAGAGTGGGATGTGCAGCCCCTTTCCTGGCACGTGCCATGGATGGCTTACTGCCCTGGGAGAGTGCCAGGTACAGCCTGTAGGAACCGCCAGCCTGACCACTCTCTTCGCTCCCCATCCCACATCTCTTCCCAAGTAAACATGGAGGGTGAGGGTGTACAACAAACTCACAACTTGCAGGCAGAGGCCAAAACTGTTTTCCTGCTTCCAAACTTTTAACATGGAAAGAAGCTTTTACGGCGGGGAGCTGCTCTTATTAGAGAGGTGAGCAGTATACCCTCTCCCACCCCTCAGTGCATTAAATTCATATTTGAAGGTCTTGTAGCACCCATTAAGAAGACATTTTAGGAGTCCCCCGTGACACCAAAAACCCTCCCACAAAGCCAAAACACCCTGTGCAATTATTCTCCCAGAACCATCTCATAACACGCTCCTCTTCATATTCGCTCTCCAACACCTTTTAGGAACCAAACCTTTGCATCAGACTGCCAAATATTTACAAAGTGCCTTGAACCAGCTTCTTGCCATTGAGCACCGCTAGGATATGAAGAACCCCCCAAAAACATCTACGTTTTATAGCGAAGATACTTATTTAAAACAGAATTAAAAGAGGTTCGGATAAGGATGTGATGAGCCTTGAAACTCCCAATCACTACCTCTGCAGCCAACGCTCGCAAAAACCCACGCGGAAGGCAGCTCCATACCGTCCCCCGGCTGCACCGAGACACTGCTCCCAAGCGCTTGCAAAAAGTATTTCGGACTTAGAGCAGCATCTGATACCTGGGACCATCACCGACTAGATGAT
>NDXB01007324.1:0-34655 GCA_002631895.1 Agapornis roseicollis | reverse complement strand
GAATGGGTTGCCCAAGGAAGTTGTGAGTGTTCCATCCCTGGTGGTGTTCAAGGCCAGGTTGGACAAAGCCTTAGGTGGCGGGGGTTGGAACTAGATGATCTTAAGGTCCTTTCCAACCCTAGCTATCCTATGATTCTATTTTAATAAAGTAAAAGCTAGACAATGAGATTTTTCTACCACAAAACTGGTGCCTTCCCCTACCCCATAGTAAACCCAGAATCCTGGGAAGCACATTCCAAATTAACCGAAACCCCAGTATTAGATTACTAAAAAAAAAAAAATAATGAGAAAAATCAGTGCAGTATTAATAATCAATATTAATAATATCTATCAATTTTGCCATGTTCAAACAAGGGATCTTTTTATTGTGTGAACTATTCTATGATTATAATTGAGCAGAGATACCTTCCTCACTGTAACGCAGCTTTCCCAAATAGAGTTTCTGAATCAGGCACTGTAAAAAACTACATTATCTATCCCTAAATTAGTATCTCATAACTCTGAAGGCAGACAACCTGATAAGATCTGGTTTTAGGCGAAGGAGCATGTATTATGTTACTATGTTATGTTCAACAACAACCCTACTGATCTTAACAGTATTAGGCACCTCTAGAATAAAATGTTTATGTCCAGTAACAGATTCTAGAGATTCTGGAAGAGTTGAAATGGGCTGACAAACAGCTGGCAATGCACGTGAGCGCCTAGATGATATTTCAAGAAGATATTCTGCAACTTTGACACATTTAATTATTTAATATCAATCATACACGTACCATAACTAACTCCTACACAATTAAAAACAGAGACACTGTGTCCTTTTGAAATAACTTACAAAGAAAAAGGCAACTGCAGCAGAGTATGAATTGAAGTAAAGCCTAGTACTCACATGCTACTGATTTATTTTTAATCTTTATAACTTATTCCCTATATCCTTCCTATAAAGTGACTGCAAAAGCAGTCACTTTTACGTATTTTATGGCACATAACATGCATGCATTATTGCTTTATAAAACACAAAAATCTTTTTAGATGTTTATCTGGGGTGACTTCCTCAGAATAACTTGTGCTCATTTTTGAAAACATTCTGACAAATGCAAATCTCCAAACCAAGAACGCTGCATTGGCTGAGTAATCAAAGTTCAATGGACAATTTTCTGAGACAGGAAAGGATAAATTAGCAATAGAGCAAACATTAAGTCTATCTTAGCCCATCCTTAGCCAATTCCCTCTCTAACTTTCTTAAACCTTTACTTTTAAATTTTATTTTTACTAATCAAATTATTCTCCCAAGCTTTTTGGTACAGATAGGCTCTCTAGATGTAGCCCAGAACACCTTAACATCAAAAGAAAAAACATACACTTCTTTTTGATTTAAAGGCATCAGAGTAAGAATTACAGGGCCCAAGAGCATCCCATAAATGACTACAGATCTTTTTGAAGTGTAAATTTAATTGCTCCCAGAATTCTGATTCTTTTCAAAGCTTTACTATTAGAATTTACTCCCCATCCATACTTCTCCCTGAATTTATCTTAAAAAGGTGTCAACTTCTACCTTATATGTTTCTTAATGAGTAGGATTTACTGCAGCATATTACCATTATACAATGTAAAAAACCAAACCAAACAAACCCAACTAAAACCAAAAATTAGCTTCATCTTTAAGCAATACTAAGCAACAAGTCAACACAAACAGCTCAGTTTGCTCAGACAGGTGCCACAGATGCCTACTTTTTTCATTAAGTGCATTTCTAAAGGCTACCATCATTAGGTGTGCACCACAAGCAGCATTTTTTGTATGGGCAGATTACTCAGGACAGAAGCATGCAGGATGACAGCCCTTCTTGCGTCTTCAAAGAAGACAAAAAGATGAGCAGTCTTCTACACTTCTTCTTCAGGAGCAGGGTACCTAACTTTCCTAAGTGCTTTCCTCATCTCAGCAACACCTTACACATAACATATTAGCTCCTTCCTTACTCTGCCTCCCTAAGGCTGTAGATGGGGTTGTTTAAACAGGAGTCCTACAGGTCTCTGTAATTTGTATTTTAACTGCTGCCACTTCCCAGCACTATAGAAAAAAAAAAAAAAAAAAAAAAAAAAAAAAAAAAAAAAAAAAAAAAAAAAAAAAAAAAAAAAAAAAAAAAAAAAAAAAAAAAAAAAAAAAAAAAAAAAAAAAAAAGAGGTAAAAATAGTATCTTAGCACACGGCAACAACAAACCTGCACTCCCACAAGCCGGAACAAAGTGGTTTTTACCTGACTTACGAGACAACCTCGAGCCAGGCCCGCAGCTGAAACACCCCACACACCGCACCCCGCCATGGCGGTGCTCCCGCTGCCCTCCGCCCTCCCTCGCCGCCGAGCTCCCGCTCACCTTGGACCGCCAGCTCCTTCATCGGCGGGGCGGGGGGGCTGGCGGGCCGCGCCCGGGGCAGCAGCGTCCTCAGCACGGCGCGGAGCTCGGCGCGGGGGTCCGGCCCAGCCCACGGCGTGAGAGGCGGCGGCAGATGCCCGTGCCCCGGTGACAGCTGAGCGCAAACCTCCTCCCAGAGCCGGCCCAGCTCTGCAGCCCCGGCAGGCGCCACCCGCTCCCCCTGTTCCTCGCTTCCCCGTACGGCAGCGAAGGAGGGAAACGCTTCCCCACCCTCCCCAAGCGCCACCGTTCCCTCCGCCTCAATGGCGGCGCCGCACAGCCGCCGGTTGGCCACTTGCGGCTTCTCCAACCAGACACGCACCGCTGACCAGAAGCCGTGAGGCAGCGCGGCACCGCCATCCCGCACACCTACTGCCCGCACCAACCCCATTGCCCGCCCCGCCGGAGGCTGAGCGCGTCGCAGGCTGCTTCTGTCACTTCCTGAGGCGGGGACGGAGACGGCAGCGGCATAGATAGGAGCCGTGTCTAGGTTGCTTCTGCTGAAGCCTAAGCGGCGCTGCCGCCGGGTGTCCGTCTTGCAGTGCAGCGCCTCGCCTCCCGTTTACCCTCCCCGGGAGCCGCAGCGGCCGCTGTGTGGGTACTGCAGGTGGGAGACACGGGGCTCCGTCCGTGTCCAGAACTAACGTGAGTTGGGGCACTTACCGTGTTTATGGCGTGTGTTTGAGAGCTGTATCGCTGTGCTAGCGGGTACGGAACATCAGCGTAAAAACACCTTCTTGAAAGCGTACTAAAACGTGAGAGGCACACATCTGCCCGGTGCTTAAGGAAATCTTGGTACATTTTTCGTAGTAAAACCGGTACATTAGGTGTTAGTTTTCTTTCTGAGGAGGAGCGAGGCTCCGATCCGAAGTGGGGCAGTTCTCATAGCGGTTGTGCAATGAAACCTCACGGACTTAAAAAGTGATTTCCTTACCTGCCTTTAATTTCTCCGGTGTTGTTTTTCTCTGTGCAACTGCCATCGGTAGCTTTTAATTTCATTTTCTAGTGGCTCTGCATTTGCGAATGTTTCTGACAGCATGAAGGGGGCCTATAGGGATGCTGGGGAGGGACTTTTCATTAGGGACTGCGCTGACAGTTCGAGGGCTAATGGGTTCAAACTTAAACAGGGGAAGTTCAGGTTAGATATAAGGAAGAAATTCTTTCCTGTGAGGGTGGTGAGGCACTGGAATGGGTTGCCCAAGGAAGTTGTGAATGCTTCATCCCTGGCAGAGTTTAAGGCCAGGTTGGACAAAGCCTTGCGTGGCATGGTTTAGTGTGAGGTGTCCTTGCTTATGGCAGGGGGGGTGGACTAACTATTCTATGATTCTGTGATCTTAAGGTCCTTTCCAACCCTAACTATTCTATGATTCTATGATGGCACTATATCGTTATTGAGGATGATTAATGGTAATACACTGCAAACGAAAGTACTCACTCGTGATTTGCACGTTGGTGCTGTCCAGTCGTGAATCTGAGTTCCTGTCAGGAGCACCTTCCACCTATAGAGGTTTTCAACTCGGCATTTCTAGTGAAGCTGCAACAGGTCTCTGCAAGTTGCAAATAACACGAGTTAGTACTGCCACATCCCCAGGCAGAATTTGGAATATCAGTGCAAAGCTGCAGTTAACACTGACATTATTCGTTAGGGCAGGCTTTCGCTACTTTCCTGTTTTGTAACTGCCTGCTTTGGTTTCATAATTAGTTTTGAAACTGTTTGCTTGGAGCCAAATTATGTTTGTGTGAGGACAGACAAATTGGATTCTTTTTTGGAAGTACAGGATCCTTTTTTACAAGCAATCCTGTTTTCTCCTTTGAGCAATCTCAGTGGGTTACAGTGTAAATAAAGTTAGATGCAAAACCTGCAATGTAAATTTTTGTATGTTCTGAGCCAGAAGCTTTGAACTCCTCCCTGGTTTACCTGGTTTCACATTAGAAGAGTAATGTCTGTTTATTTAGCTTCAGGTTGAAATGCTCTTTCTCAATTGCTCCCTCCTCTACCACCTGCTCTTTTTCCAAACCTGTTGCTCAGTACTGGAACTGCACCTGTGATACAAGCAGGTAGCAGCAGAGGGCACTCCAACATCTGTTTTTGGAAGAGGTACAGCAGAGGAATAAGCTTTTACTCTTTGGGCCAGGTTCTAAAACAAAGCGAGACTCCCCTTCTCTCCAAAACCAGGGCGGTTGTACCTACTGATAGTGAAATCCTGCTGGTTCTGTGAAGTTTTGCAGTGCACTTGCGTGACCCATAGATACACACAACAAAATGCCAACAGGCTTAATAGGGCCTCACTGCTTTTGATCATGTGCATATGAGGTCAACTCAGCACAGAAAAAAGTGTATTTGGAAAAAAATATATAGTGGGAAGACAGACTAAAACTGTGACAAGCCATCACATAACAGTGTTGTGGTTTAACCACAGCTGGCAAGTACTGGTTACCATGTGGCTCTTTGCTCATTCCATCCCCCAGTCAGATGGGGAGGGGAATCAAACAAAAGGTAAAACCCACTAGTTGAGAGATGAACAATTTAATAATTGAAATAAGGTAAAATGTAATAATAACTATAATAATAGTAGGAAAAAGAGAGAGAACCCAGGAGAGACAAGTGATGCAAAACACAATTGCTCACCTGCTGACTGATGCCCAGTCTGACCCTGGGCAGTGATTGTTGCAGGATAGGTAAATCCCCCCAGTTTCTATACTGGGCATGACATGCTATGGTAATGAATACCGCTTTGGCTAGTTTGGGTCAGGTGTCTTGTCTCCTCTCCCTTCTGGCTTCTTGTGCCCCTCCTCACTGGCAGAGCATGAGACTGAAAAGTCCTTAATCAGGATAAGCACTGCTTAGCAGCAACTAAAAGGTCTGTGTGTTACCAACATTACTCTCACACTAAATCAGAAACACAGCACTGTACCAGTGATCAAAAAAAGAATTTATCCCAACAAAATAACAGGACAAATAGGAATGAAAATTTGAACTTTAGGAAAGAAAGAAAGAAAGGTCCAGTTTAAGTGTTGTTGCAAAGGTTATACCTTATATTATTTTAAATTTGTTCTTGAGTATGGCAATATGACACATAAGAGAAGTGCATACCTATGTGCTTACAATTTTTCAGAACTCCATCAACCATATAGAAGAAAAGCCTTATAGCTTTGTATGTTCTGTAGAAGTCACTACTATGGTACTACTACATAGATTTTTATCTCATCGTCCCTTTCTTATTATGCAGTATTAACCAATGGTGTCCCTGTTTCATATTTTTCTTATCTGACAAAGTTTAGCTTTTATTTTAATAAGGAAGACTATGTAGTTCATTTATATTTGGTCAAAGGCTTTTTTTTCCTAGGTTGTACCAAACCAAGTGAATTAGAAAACTAAAAGGGCAATCTTTTAGTTGGCTCTGCACTGTTGTACTCATTCATTTGAAAAAGTCTGTGGATTGATTAACAATCCTTTTAATTTCTTTTTATTATTAAAAAAACAGACATCTGTGGTGCTTCAGTTGATGATGTATCTTTTCTTGTTTGGGGCAGTTTAGCTAAAAATGGCACCCACACCGAAAGAAGCCACTGGCAACCAAAGCTCATGGGATACTTTGCTACCAGATTTACCTAAAGGACCGCTTTGCAGATATCGTAGGAAAGCCTCCTTCAACTGGAAGGAGATGGCAGTGTTCCTAGATGGCGAAGATATCATCCAGCTGAAGGTAAACTTTGCAAGAATTGTAAGCATGTTTTAATTTGGTGAATATGTGATTGATGTGATACTCTGTAGATATGGAGGATTTATACTCTATAGATATGGAGCATGAAGAAACTGGTCTTGTGCATCCAGCTTCCATAACATAAGTTTTAAGCAACCTACTTAAACTGTCTCATTACTGAACTCCAGTACAGGTGAGACCAGGAGGTGATATATTGCAAAAATTAATTTCAAACTGAGAAAGAACTATATTCTCCCATATTTCTTTACTGTACTGTTTGCATTAAATCATATAACCTATGCTTTTACAATGCACATGATGAGCTAACTGTCAAACATAGTATTTCTGTCTTTCTTTGACCTGCCTTAATTTCTTACAATCTCCTGTGCTTGTCTTACTGCTTATGTGGCATTGCAATTGGAGAGATTAGCATGCCTACCTCGCTAAATGCTAACCTTGTCATAAAGAGAGATTAATACCAGGACAATTGACAAACCATTTAAATACATTTTTTATCTCTCTGGAATTTTGGCTTTATAAATTTAAGTTTTCTATCAGACAATTGTAGTTTGAGGCCTAATATTATCCTAGAAGAATGTTAACTTGTTTTGCTAAGAATTTTAGGTTAACAGTATCATGTAATTTTTTCCACCTCAAGAACAGAATCTTCTCTGCTCTAGAAAGCGATCCTCTATTTGCACGTCATCCTGGAGAAGATTTATGCCGTGAAAAATATCAGGAGCTGACATTCCTGCGCAGTAAAAGGTTCTTTGAGTATGATTTTCTTACTCTGCAAGAGATCAGAGAGAACCCATTAAAGACACTTTGTCTGGTGAGCTGTATAGGAATGTATGATTGGTCTCCATCTGTCCAGTACTTCTTACATTGCTTTGTAAGTACAGTTCAAAGGGTATCGGGGTGTAAATTTGAATTTAAGTGTCTGAATAACAGAATTCCATACTTTTCTGCCAGTTTTATTAAAACTATACCTTTTCCCCAGTCCTTTGTTTTCAAAAATGGAATTCAGTTCAACTGTTTAGAAGAATCAGAGAGCTGTGGGATGAAGTTAGCACATCTTTGTCATTAAGCCCTGTCTCCACTGGAATCTCACCGGGAAAGTAAAGTGGAGCAGTATAGACAGGGCTACAGAAGGATATATTTGATGCCTACAGCTTCACTTTCTTTTGTCCACTCCTCTGCCTCCTCTCTAGCATAGTAGGAGCCAAAGAACTTGATTGTTTGGCCCTGTTTGATGACTATTTCTTTGCCTTTGAAACTTCTTTGCCTGACCCCCAGTGGCTTGATTCAGGGCAGAATACAAAAGGAATGTAAAGTTTCTTACTGACATCAGTGGCTAGGATTCTGTTCATCAGTTGCTGCTGAGTCTCTCAAGAAGAATGCTTGGCATAGCTGGTTAAATAACATTAGTAGAAGTAATTACTACTATTCATATGGCAGAGAAGTTGTAGCTTTGTTATGTGAATACCTATCCAGAAAAAACAGAAGAAGCTTTAAAAACAGTGTCTGATCTTGAAGCAGCTACCTTCAGTTGCAGTAAAATAAATGAGAATAGTCTTAAAGTTTTACTTTACTCAGGGAGACATCCAGACCAGTGGAAAGTGAGCTCATAAAGCATTTTTGAGAGCTTGCAATGAAGGTTAGAGCTGTGGAAACTTCAGTCCTCTGCAAAGGGGCCTTGACACAACCAAATCCTGACTTACCTCCTCCAGCCGTAGTGTAAATAGTAGTTTACTGTGCAGCCTACTTTCCCTGTTCTCTTTAAGGGACATCACTATTACAAATTACCAGGCATGAGCAATTCGTGCTTTCTGTCACAAGGTCACAGAATTCATTCATAATTCTCTGGTTTTGCAGGTGTTTGCAGGTCCAATTTTGAGTGCTTCTAAGAGGTTTGCAGACTTTGTGAAGCAAATTTATAAAATGGAGGTAATTTTTTTTAATAACTTGTGAGAAACGGGCACAACCAGAACCATGGCACCTCCTGCACCTTTGTTTTATTTCTGGTCTCTTTATGTATCTAAGTACTTCTGAACAGCAAAAGAAAAGACTAAGGAGCAGGTTCAAGCGCTGAGCCCTCAATACCTTCACTGCTAGCCATTATGCCTCTCCCTGNTTTATTTCTGGTCTCTTTATGTATCTAAGTACTTCTGAACAGCAAAAGAAAAGACTAAGGAGCAGGTTCAAGCGCTGAGCCCTCAATACCTTCACTGCTAGCCATTATGCCTCTCCCTGGATCAGTTTTAGACTGTCCAAGTTAACATGCAGACAAAGTTTAGGGACTTCACTCAAAAGGCAATATAGACGACACCAATTTGTTCTCCATCCACATTCATTTAAGAGTACGCTAGCAAGTTTTGCATGCTCAAGCACTCCCTCTTCCCACACCTACGTCATACACTGTGCAAAACATACCCTTGCTGTGATGCAAAAAAAATAACCTTCTGAATAATGTGTTAATGCCACAGAAACATCACATGGAGTCCAGTGGAGACTCAGGGCCAAGTACCTTGCAGAGTAAGTGCAGCTTATCTGATACAGAAGGAGCCAGTCCTAAACAGTTTCTCCTGTCTATGCCATTTGGCCATGTGGGCAGCATTCAGTGTCCAACCTGACCCTTTAGATTTTGCACGATCTATATGCTAAGTACACTCCAACTAAGCTTCATGCTTCCTTTGTTATTCTTTATCACTTCTTATTTTTTTTATTTTTGCCAGCCATGCACCTTTGTAGCTTCTTTAAGTTTTTGAAATCATGTGTTTATTTGCCTGCTCATAGACAACAATATCCTGCTGCATAGTTTTGATAGGATACCCCATACTGAAGATCAGGATGAATTCTTTTAATGACTCTCAGCAAAAGCAAAAGCCTTAGGATATGTATTTGTCAGAATAATTTTCCTCAAGCTTCAGATTTTTTGTTTTGTTGTTTTATTCTCACTTGATTTTCAGAGGTTTGTTACAGAAGAGTATACTACAGTCCAAACCAGTCTAGGGTGAGGAGTTGGAGAACGCAAATCTCAGCGTTTCTTTGGTCAGACGGTGTTCCCAAATGCTGCTGAGAACCAAGCATAGCCATACATTGGTCTGACATAAATTTATCCCCTTCAGTAATTAAATCTATTTGCAGTTTTAAAAATCAACAGCCCCAGTCTGGTTTTCCTCTAACTTGTTCCCAGAACTGCTTGTAGTGCAAGGAGACTTGCACATTTTCAACACGATAGTGTTACCATTTTAATTGCTATGACAAAGTGGTCTTGAACTGTGCCTTTTATCTCCTTGTTTAGGTTTTTGGATGTTTTGCTCTGACTGAACTCAGCCATGGAACTAATACCAAAGGCATACGGACTACTGCCACATTTGATCCTAGCACTCAGGTTAGTCTTTTATGCACAGGAATAATGTTTGGCATTTAAGCTCTGATATTTACTAACAGAGCAGAATGCTTTAGGGATTTCTTTGCTTAACAAGAAAGAATCAGTTCTACTGCAAATGTAAAACAAAACCCAACAAAACTCATATATTTACATAAGTATAAATTAAATAAACCCAGCAATTTCTGTTTTTTTTGCTTTGACTTCTGATTGTGATATAAAGTAAGAATAGCAGCCTTCTTTGTTGTGTCTCTAAAGAAATAGTTGGACATGCAGATTATATTGCCTTTTGTCTTTAAATACAAAGGTTTTATCTACAAAGATTAGCATTATTTCCTGAGGATGAGAAAAAGAAAAACAAAATAGACATAACAAGACTATGAAAGAGACCCAAAGAGGAAAACAATAAACTGCTTTTTCCATTAGGATAGTGCTTACTACTAATAATTTGTTTTCTGAAAATAACATTACTGCAGAAATAAGTTAATTGTCCTCACATTTATTCAGAAATTACTGTAATTTTATATTAAGGGAGAAGAGAATAAAAGTTAAGAGGGGAGACCAATAGAACTTTCTGTTTCTTTTTGTCATCTGCATGCAGCATTTATGCCAAATTGAATTTAAAATGTGTTATTTAATGTCCCAAGAAGGCAGGCTTATCGTGTTCCCCAAAGACTCTGGCTTTTTATTGCACTGTAATATACAGAACTGGGCGCTATTACTATCAACAAACAATGTCACATCTTGAAGTGGCTTCACAAGAATGAGAAATAAGAATCATAGGTTTGAAATGTAACATTCTGTATTCTTCAGGACAATATTCCCATCTACACTTTTTCATATACAGGCAATTCAGTGAGCATTTGTGCAACACGAAGGATCCTCTCTCTTTCCAGAAAAACAAACAAGCAAACTTGTGAGATTGACAGCATGCAAAGTTCCATTTAAATAAATTGAATTTTAGGCTGGTGATGAGTGCACTGCAGCAAACAGTGGCTGAAATGACTCAATCTATTAATGATCGTGAAGCTCTGAGCTCCGATTTCTTTTATATCCAGAACACACACAGTTTGGAATCTGAAATTCTGAATGCTGAAGCTATGCCTAAATATCAGGATGCACGTATTCTTCAGAATTCCTGCTACATGGCCCCCTAATTGTCCAAACTGGGAATTGTGCTGCCTTTTGCACTGTCAACCAGGCTTCCTTGCCATACAAAACTGTATAATAAGGAGGTGATCCCTGCATACGTTTCAGCCCTCACAGCTGAAACAGCCTTCACAGGCCCTCATGTGGACTCACAGCTCAACTTAACATGAGATCTCAGAAATACTTCTGAGTCCATCAGTATGCTTTACTTTTTTAAACTGCTTCAATGACTTATAATAAGGCTGAATTTCAGGCTTTACAGTGTGAAGCAATGAACTTTTTCATCTCCAGATTCTTCCTAGATTCTTTCCAAAGTTGAATACAGTAAGAGAGGTCTTAGCTGTGGGAGTGGAGCACAGAATGAAATCCTGGCAGCTAATGGATGTTTCCAAAATATTACCATGGTCATGAGGAAGAAAAAAAGAAAAAAGGAAAATAGCTGTGTGTTGATTTTTAGGATTGATATCATTTGCTACTTTCCTTCTCGAATACAGGAATTTATCATTCATACTCCCGACTTTGAAGCTGCAAAGTTCTGGGTTGGTAATATGGGGAAACATGCCACTCATGCANTAGCTGTGTGTTGATTTTTCGGGTTGACATCATTTGCTACTTTCTTTCTCGGATACAGGAATTTATCATTCATACTCCCGACTTTGAAGCTGCAAAGTTCTGGGTTGGTAATACGGGGAAACATGCCACTCATGCAGTTGTGTATGCTCAGCTTTATACTCCTGATGGACAGTGCCATGGACTACATTCCTTTATTGTACAGGTAAAGTGCAAATATTGCCAATCTTTTTTTGTGTTTCCTTTTGGGAGGAGTGGGTTCAAGTTGATAACTTTCTGCTATGCTGCTATTTATGTCTGACCAAACAATTCTTTGATCAATGCCTTTAGCATTTATTGCAGTTGTAATAAGGATTCTGGTTTTAAATGGTCACTGATTTTCTGGTGGTCTTACAGCCAGTTTTATACTCACAGTTTTCTGCAAAGAACTCTGAAAAATACAAATGAGCTCTAGAAAGGCCTTGAGATTATCACAGTATTCATGCAGTTAGAACTAACGTGTGCTATATGAAATCCTGAAAGCCTGGGTGGAGGCTTAAGATGATTTATATCTGCAGTGCTGCAGGCTGATGTGCATCAAGTCTGCAAGTTTCTGCCAGATATCCGTTCCTGAGGTTAAAGGCATCAAAAAGTACAGCAGTGCAACAGGGAAGCTGTACAGAGTAAAATGAAGTAGTTGCAGACTGAGTAGAATTTATTACAAAATTAGGGAATATCTCAAAGCTGGTTGTTACATAAAAGTTCCATTGATTCCTGCCATGTTTGTGTACACCTGAAGAAGGTTTCAGTGGTAGTCTGATGAAAGCAGTCATCAGTGTTAAGGCATATTTAACACACAGCTGTAATTAGTGTCGTATTGCCAAAGTAATTTACATCAAGGGGTCTGTATCCTGACCAAGTATAAGTTACATCTAGGGTTATGTGCTTGAGAAACAAAACCAGAGCATTTTCTTCAGCAGAATAGCAGAATACAAGTTGGGAACGTTGTCACTGTTTGAAAAGTTCAGCCAGTAACTTTTCATCACTTCACAACTGAAATAATGTTTTGTTCCACTTCTATGCAGATTCGAGATACAAAATCTCTCCTGCCAGTGCCAGGTGTGATGGTAGGTGACATAGGAATGAAACTTGGACAGAATGGTTTGGATAGTGGGTAAGTCAATCTGTTTGAAGGATGAAGGACTCTAGATTCTGTCACACTCTGGTGGTGCAAATATCCTCCTGTGTCAGCTCTATCTTTACTTCTGAGATATTCACTAGTGGTTTTAAATTGTTGATACTTTTAAAAAAACCCAAACACCAGATAGAAAGTACTGAAATTCAAAAGTATTCAATCTGAATAACCATCAGCTTCTCTGACATTTTAGAATGGGAACTGCCTCTGATGCTCTGTGAATATCTCCAAATGTTCTTTCAGTCATAGAGTCTGCAGCAATAATAACGAAAACAAACGAACTGAAAACCCCAACAGAAATCCACTAAGTTCTGAGTAAAGAACTGAGTCAGCCTTTCCACCCATCTGGGTATAAGCTGTAATTATTTTG
This sequence comes from Agapornis roseicollis, assembly GCA_002631895.1. Classification (NCBI taxonomy): domain Eukaryota; kingdom Metazoa; phylum Chordata; class Aves; order Psittaciformes; family Psittacidae; genus Agapornis; species Agapornis roseicollis. The sequence continues at coordinate 21,889 of NDXB01007324.1, read as the reverse complement.
TCTGTTGATTTCCAGCCCCCTGTAAGTCTAACAGAGGTCCACAGGTAAGGATTATTTTTAGTAAAGATGTAAGACCATTGAGAGCCAGTAGAGAAACCAGATGTCTTGTTTAACCCATGGGATTTCTTGAACTAATCCTGCTCACTGCAGAAGAGAAGGAGAAGGTTAGTTATTTTTTTCTGTATTCTCTGTGTGAAGTTGAAATAAAAAAGTACCTGGGTTCCTTTCTGAGTCACGGACTTCAATGGTTTTACCGTGTCTCTGCTTTACTAACCAAAGGTGTCTGATGGGGAGGAGAGACAGTGAGGAAATCGTCGTAGATTTCTGTATGAAAACAGCTGTTATGTAAAAATTGTGATTTAAACCCCTGTATGAGTTACATGGCTCTGTGTAAAGTCAGAGACTTAAAATTGTAAGGCGAGGGTGGGCTGACACTTCTTTATGCCTCAGATTTACTTTTCTGTATTGATTTGGTTCGTTACAGATACGAGTATTGTCCTTCATAACATGCTGTTTCAGTAAACAAAGTATAGACATCCTGAGGTTTATCCTGCTTTCAAATCTTTGGCTTTCCAGAAGGTTGTAGCTCTGTAGTTGTCTATACCAATGCCCTCCTGATGTCCCAAATAGCCTGTAGTGGCAAAAATAGCATTGACTTTTATGTCTAGATGGCTCATTTTCATTGATGTTTTTTTTGCCTGAAGACACATGAAATAAGAAAAAAAATACAGAAAAATAAGTGTTATAAAGGAAAAACATGAAAATGTCTGGAAAAGAAGGGGAGGGAGGATGGACTTTTGCCTGGATTTTTGCCTGCATCTGTGTTACAAACTAGTACCCACCAGATGGCGCAGCAACATGGGCCTGAACAATCAAAATGTAGTTCAGCTTCGTATTTCTGTAGAAATCTTCAAATTCTGCTGTTCACTCTTGCTTTGCAGCAGTTCTTATGGGCAACACAAGGAAGAGTGTGCTTGTCACATAACATCGAATTGAATGTTATTTTAAAATCCACTTATCCTTTGATCTACTGGGAAAAAACAGGGCATATCTTCAAACAGCAGTAAGAACTGAATAATCTGAAACTGTAATACACTTGATATATAATGTAAATAAGAGATACCAGTGACTTTCTATCTTCATGTCAGATGGAGTCCCTTACCTTAGTTATGGCATCACATGTCATTTAAAGCATTCGTAGGGCATTCTAACCATTCTCTTTACTTTCCTTTGCTTTAAAAATAATTATCGTTTTCTGCTAACAGCAATGCCTCAGTTTAAGGCAGCACCCAAGGATTAAGATAGAGGGGCAAGGGAGCCCAGGTTTACCAACAAATACCCTTCATTCAGCTTAAAACTCTAGGAGCCTGTGTTCCTCATGAACCTCAGGTATTTTCTCTGGAGGTCTGAGGCTTGATGCCAGCATTTTCATAAGAACCAGCGGACTAGTTTTTGTTTTGCAACATTTCTGCTCACACTGAGCTGTCAGGAATGTCAGGACTTGTACATCTTGTTCTTCAGAAGTACATGAAGGCCTAGATGAGGACTGTAGAGATCGTAGCTTCCATCAGCACTTAGTAAATCAGATCTATTTCCATGTAGTTAGATAAATAGTCAGAGTGAAAATCAGAGCCCAACATCTCTGGCAGAGACACCAAATTTTGTTCTTGTACTTTACAGCTACTGATTTTCAATATGAGCACAGAGAGGTAAGCTTCTGAGCACTTATGAAGGAAATGGGTAAGAAATTCCAAACCTTCCTTGGAAAATGCCATTGTTTTATGCTATGTAAGAGAACCCAGAAGGAGATTGTAGTTGTCCCTTCTGGCTTTGGAAAACAATTAATCTCGTTTCGTTTGCCTGAAGGCTGGTTTCCTGCTAATGCCGAATGTAATGTTTTCAGTAACAAAAGAAGTTCAGAAGTAATGTGAGAATTTTTGCAGTGTAAATCCAATTGACCAGGCTGCTGCTTCCAAGTTTGTCTTTCCAAACAATTCTCATAGTTTCACAATTGGAACGTCCGAAAATCCCATGGGTTTTGCAAGTCTTTGTAACTTCAGCTACCCTGACAAAAATGACAAAATCACCTGAAAATGTTTTTGTTTCTCTCTGTTATTTGCAAAAGTTTGTGTAATCAATACATAAATGATTAAAAACAGGACTCCAGTTTTTCTCATGGAGACTTTAGGTTGGCCTTTTTGTTCCCAGAAAATAAATCAGACTGCCACCAGGGGATGCACCTGCATCGCTCTTTAGTTTTATAATACAGAAATGTCCACCTGTTGCTAGTGCTCTGTCAGTCTTTGAAATGCGCTGTTCTCTGAGGTCCCAAAATGAAATAGCAAAAACAACCACTGGAAAACCTCGGGTATTTTAGTAAAGTGCATGCCAGGTGCAAGAAGAGGGACATAAAAGAAAAGCTTGGGTAAGTGCTGATGTGCATTTCTGTTTCTGCGCATTGGTGTTTGTTTTGTTTTGTTGCCTACCCTGGCTGGTGCAACCTCACCAAAATTACCAGTGGCTGCAGTGCTCGTCAGTAAATGATTGCCACTGAGTGGGCGGTGAACCGGTTTGGTGTCCAGTTTTAGCAAATCCCTGCTTTCCTCACTCCAGAAATGGAAGTGGTGCCCAACTGAATCCACATGGCAGAGTCTGAGAATCAGCTATAATTGTGTTTCTGAAGTGGTGTTTAACATGCCTGTCTGTGTAAAGCCTGTTCTGAGCTCATTCAGCAGTATCCATCAGTAACATGTACAGTTTGTTGAACAGCTGAACCTATCTAGGATTAGGGAAGAACTAGTGACATGAAGCTATCAAAGGTAAAACAAATCACTGCCAGATAGAACACTATTTATTTTAACTGAATTATTTGTAGGGAGAAATGGGTCTTCCTGGAGGAAAAAGAATTGTTGACTGTATCTGATTATAATGATGGACTTTGGAAAACAGAAGTTTTCAATTAGCTGTTTAACAGTCTTTCATGTACAATTAAAATCTGATCAATCTCTCCACACATACAACATGCTAAGACATTCAACAGGTTCTCTAGCAATCACTGAGGCCAGATTCAGTTTTGTGGGTACTGTAAGCAAAACATAGCACCCAAGAGAAAATGGGTAGATGGGATTTACTGGGCAGAATAGCAACAAAGAGTGTAAAAGAATCCATCCTGGAAAGAGATACCAGGTTCTGAAAGTCCTCACAACAGTTTCTTGGGTACTGGTGAAGATGGCATAACCTCCAGACCTTTACAGATGACTTCTAAATGGTTAATTCTGACTTTTAAATGGTTAATTCCTATTTATTTTCTTTGTTCTATTTCAGTATCAGTGCCAATGATACATTAAGATTCGGCTACTGCTAGTTTAAGGGCAGAACCAATGGAAGTCTTGTCCTTCAAGGGTTTTTTGTCTCCTGGTATTTATCCTCCTGACTTTCAGATTTTGCAATGGTTGCAATTGTTTCACTGGGAAGATAGGAGCTGTAATGCATGGTTGAAGCCTAAATAGTCTTTGGAACTTCATCTTACAATCTGAAGCAGTAGTTTGGTGAAGATAATCTCCATACTCAGCTTCGATTGTTTACTTCTACTCCCACACTGCCTTTTTCTTTGTGCTGGGAAAACATCAACGTAGCAGTATAGGGGACTCAGCTGGGGAACTGCAAATGCCTGGAAACTAATCTGACAAAAAAAAAAAAAACAACATAACTTGGCTGTCTTCAACCAGATCATTTTTCAGGTCTGGTTCACTGCAAGGCCACAGAAGAGGCTGTTCCAGTACAGGGAAAGAAACAGTACAGACATGTGAATAAGAAAGCAAATGTAGAAATCAGTCCTGCTTCTCAAATAAGCAAGCTTATGCTTATCTGTTGTCTTGTTTTTATTGTCTTGCAGCCTCTGATTGGCCACAAACTATTGCAACAGTAATGAAGCAGCTATAGAATGAAACTAAATCTTAAAAATGCCTGTTCCCGTACTTACATTATCTGAATACAGTATCGTCAATATTTCACTCCTTGTGAACGCTAATGCTGCTTTCACAGTTAAATATTTTGCAAGATAAATCTTGCAGATTTACAATTTAGGTTAAAATGATTATTTTTACAGTAGAAGCATTGATACTTCCCTGCTTTGACCTATCCACTTAGTTTAGACAGTCTAGGCTAAACACTTTCTGGGTATACACAGTATTATGCACACGGCTGAGATGTAGTCACGTTGCTGAAGAGTGCTGCTTTATCTCCTCAGTTTTCTCACTTACATCTACCTTAAAACTGTGCAGCCAAGGGCAATTCACACTGGCAGGTACTTGGTGGTGCTATAGGGGAAAGGTAGATTCACATCTGGTCACACATTTGCTTTATCAACCACAGAAATACAGCCTCTCATCTGCAGCAAACTTCAAACAACCTTTTTTTCTTCCTTATCAGAGCACTGTCAGCTCGTGACAATTGCAGGAATCTGCATGTCCAAAACTCCTTGCACAACTTACACTTAGACTGCAAGAATTTCAGCATGAGCAGGTCTTTGTGTGTCCATGAAGTACATTAAGATAGGATTAGCAGGCATATAAAATGCAATGCTACTGAGCATTACTATGGCAGAGCTACTTTCTTTGATTAGAGCCTTGATAGTAGAAACTGGAGTTAAAATTTTGCTTTACCGTTTTCTCCAGCTTTTCCGTAACTCTTCTCAGCTCTAATCTTTCTGTGAGTTTCAGCCTGGAATATGTGGCTGTTCTCTTTCCTTCTGCAATTTTTTCATGAAACCTCTCAAGTATTATTCTTCCCAAGGTTTACTGTATCCCATAAACAGCTGTGAGATGATTTCACGCTCAGTCTTCCAATACCATTCACCTGCTTTCTGTTTCTGGCTGGAAGGACTGAAGGAACTGTCACTGCACCATCTCTAAGGTAGTCAGTAACAAAAGCTGGCAGGGAAGGCATTTTAGTGAGCCTGAAATTCACCAAAGCATGTTTGAGCTATTTGTACTATAGGTAACAGCTTATTAACGTAGTACTGGCAGAAGGAGCTCATAGCTGCTCCAGCTGCCTCTTTATTGTCAGTGTTACTGCACACCAGATGAACTACTCTTGCATGATTTAAAGTCATTAAGATCAACTTTGCTTAAAAGATTCCCTAAACCAGTGACCAAAGGACCCAGGCAAGAATGCTACTATTGGAATAGTGCTTCACTCTGCTCAGCTAGTCTAGGTAGATGTGATACAGGTTTTTTTACCTGCGGACTGCATGATGCAAAATGACACATTGCTCTAGAGCCCTGTGGTAGGTATTTAAAGTGACAGCTATCTATATTTCTTGCTGAGAGGTCTTAATCTCAGTCACACTACTTGCTCTGCAGAAGAGGCCCTAAGTAGGGTAGCTTTCAAACCTATGGTCTTGTCATCGCCATGTGAAATGTAGCCATTTCCCAAACTGGCTGGTAGAGGATATCCCCAGAACTGTGTATACAGTTCCATTATTGTAAGATTCTGCTTCAATGCTTCAATGCTTCAATCCTGTAAGATTCTGCTGTTATTTTCAACACTGGTGCTTATAGGCAATACATCTTATTCCTTTACACATAGGAATTTTCTGTGTGATTTTTAATGGCTAGTTCTGTCCCTCTCTTTTGCTTCTTAAAGTTTTTGCCCTCTTGTATGCATTTATTTTGATAGCTTACAGAAAAAAAGAAGGAATGTCTCTGTAATGGACAACATTAAGGGAAAAATCTAAACTTTCAAAAGCTCTTATTTGAACTATTNATTTTTAATGGCTAGTTCTGTCTCTCTCTTTCGCTTCGTAAAGTTTTTGCCCTCTTGTATGCGTTTCTTTTGATAGCTTACAGAAAAAAAAGAAGGAATGTCTCTGTAATGGACAATATTAAGGGAAAAATCTAAACTTTCAAAAGCTCTTATTTGAACTATTTTGATTTTAAGAAACTAGATTGTTATATAATGATTGGAAATGTCCTTGTTCACTTGCTGTGAAAAATGTTATAAAAAGGGTATCAATGTGGGTTTTAATCAAAATAATTCTAAGTAAACTTTTATGTGGCACAGAATTAGCTATATTTATGTCAGACAGATTATAATAAAACTTTCCAGAAGAATTTTTGCTCTTTCCAACAAAGGGTTTCCTCTAGATTTAACTATTAGGGATTGTATCACAAGAAGTGAAAGTGGGTATAACAGCCTAGGTCTTTCTGGGAGGTGTACTGTTCAGCACACATCTGCCACATGTTCAATATTAGTAGGCTTGAATTTCCTAAAAGTAGGTTATTAATATAGAGATTTATATATTAGTAGATTAGAATTTGCTTTTTTAGATCTCTAGCATTTCAAGCATGTATCAATATAAGTTATTTTCTGCAACTGCAGAGGTTTGCTGAATGAACTGATCACTGCAGTGTAAACCACAAAAGGACATTTTGCTGCCTTGTTCATTGTTATTACTACCATGAGTCTTGCTGTTCATTACACATAGGACTAAACATGCTCCAAATGTGTATTTCTAAAGAGAAGGCCCAAAAGCTGGAGGCCTTTGAAACTTCCTAATCTGTGTCCCAAAGGTTGTATCATCGCTCTGTTAGGTCATCTCTTCCCTTAGTCTGAATGATGATTCCAGTTTTATCACCTATTCAGTAGCTTTAAAAGCAGTATTTCATTGCTTTCTTCTGTGCATCTTTTCCTACTTGGGATCGTTTATAAACATCCATGAAGCTCCCTTATTTTCACCACTTAGATTTCTCCTTAAAATTCTCATTTGCTTTAGTGACTGATAAAGCAATGCCAGTGCCTAGCTGCCAATGTGCTGTGACTGGCAGGTATCATATGAAGAAAGCATCCTTCAGTAGTTAGTGTCTGCTCACCAGAACTTTGAACACACTTGTAGCTTCTTGCCTTATGCTTGCATTGTAAGCTTCTAGGAGGAGGCACCTGCTTGTAGTTCTATGAATGTCACTAGGAAAGGAGAGTGCTAAACTAGGGACCTAAATCTTGCCATACACTCTCTTCCATAAGTAAAGTAATGAGTAATAATAATTAAAAAGCTCAAGTACTAACATGCACGCTATTGCTTAAAACTATTGGGGTTGCAATGCAGTTTTAGTTGTGTTGGATTTTACTTGTGATACAGGGAACAGAGAAACTGAATTTAAGTAAAAGGTCTTTTTTGAATGACTTTTTTTATTTACAGTGCTATGAAAAAGATATTAACAAAGATGAAAATCAGGGTTGTTTTATATTCTGAATTTGCTTCTGTTTTACAAAGCAGAATCTCACTGAAACTGGCACTTCATAAATCTCTTTTTAGCATCATCGAGGCAGCTGGTTCTTGGTTAGGATAGCACATTTTTCTCTATGGCTATGTCCAAAAATACAGTGTATCTCTAAGGCTGAATAAATTTGGTATGCAGATATGTTTCCTTGGAAACAACTTGTAATTTTAAAGCACATGCAGCCATACAGGCCTTATGTAATTTATTAATGTGAAAGACCTGGCTCTCGTGAGCCTTGTTAAATAGATCAGCCTGTATTGGCAGGAAAAAGGAATTTGGTTTGATTGCAAATACAGCTTTTCAAGTGCTATTAGATACTGAGGTATTCATGCGTGGAGCTGATATTGCTGCTACTGTGCCAAGCTCTATTGCCCGTTTGGGTGAAACAGTTCATCCACTTTCTTCCTGAAGAATACAGATATTCAGGACATTCTTCCTATTCTGAAAGACTTTGATCTCCCAGGCATACTCTCCTTAAACTACCAGCTGGCTTGATGAGCAGTGTTTTCAGCTCAGTGATATGCCTGAGATCATTGTGAAAGCGTGTCTTCATTGTGACCTTTTGTTTCTGTAATGTAGACACCTCAGACCATGTCAGGGAAGATTTTACATTACTTGGATATTTGTTTCAACAGGTTTGCCATGTTCCACAATGTCAGGATACCTAAAGAAAACATACTGAATGTGGCTGGAGATGTCACACCCGGGGGGAAGTATTCAAGTTCAGTCAAGGTATGAATCAAGGTTATCAAGGTTTTGTTTCATTCATACAGTTCATTAAATATACAAAGGTTAAGAGGTGAAGCAAGGAGCATCGGCCTCTCATGTTGGGAAGTCCTAGATACCTGAACTCAGATAGGGCTGTTCTCAATTTCATGAGATAGTCGGGACACTGGGTTTTTAGCTGCCTTTCAGGGATGTCTCAACTCACTGATTTTACTGACTTCATGTTCTTTTGGTTGAGTAGTTTAGAGAAACTACTTTGAATCTTCCCTGAACATCACATCTGAATGTGTCAAAGACCAAAATTGACCAATCCAGTGGGCTTTCTGATCCTGCTGTTAGAGTTGTATCTTCATGGGGAATGCAAACGAAACACTAGCCTCATTATTCAATCTGTGCCTTTTATTCATGCAGGATGTTAAAGATCGTTTTAGTGCAGCTCTGGGATCCTTGTCCACTGGCAGAGTCTTCATCACAGCAATTTCTGTTACCAATTTAAAGCTTGCCCTATCAATAGCCATTCGCTTCTCAGCAGCTCGCCGTCAGTTTGGACCAACTGATGATGAAGAAATACCTGTTCTTGAATATCAAATGCAGGTAAGTACTTTGGAATTCACATCTGCCGACTTTCATATAATTAAACTCAGATTCCGAGCTACTGCAGATCAAAATAACAGTACTGAGGTTAGTGAAGTCAAAGTTGTCTGTGCCATCTGAAGTGTCATTCCTAGTGCAGCTAGGGGGGTTCGAGACATTTTTCAATGTCTAGAACCAATGTCCAACTCAAGACATTCTCCTGGCACGATCAGGCTTTTGACATAAGTTCTTGGAATAGCAAGCACCAAAAACATTTTATAATAGCAACCTTTTCAGAGGAAGACTATCTTCTACGCACACATGAAAGTACTGCAGATGTAAAAACTACTGTCTGTGTGAAAATGTTAGTGCCTCTTTTGCGCTAGACTAATTTTCTCTTTGCCTTTATGCTTTGAAAGTATAGAAGTCAATGACATTCAGTGTGGTACAATCTAAGATAGCACTTATTTTGAGAGGAATAGAACCATCATTTGCAGATTTTGCAGATGAAAAACATGTTTTGCTTTGAAAAAAATAGAATGAGAAAGGTTAATGTATAAGAAGTGCTGAGAACAAACCTGCCCAGCTTGTCTTTGCAAAGTGGGTGTTCTTTCCCAGGTTTGCACTTAGTCTTGCAACTTTGAAAGTTTTCATGGGTTTCTAAAAACTGGTGAAAGCTGCCTTCTTTTCACCTCTTCTGTGTAAATCAGGGTCTGCTTCCTTCTATTATCCAAGTCTCTGTGTTTCTCAGTTTTGGCTTGTTCCATGGGCTCTACTTGCTGAATACCTCATTCCCTTATTGCTCTACCACAAAGGCTTTCTCAAGCAGTTTGTCTTTTCCCATGAAGGCTTTGAGTTGTATGGAGCAGCAAAGACGCTTTTTTCTCTGCTTCCCAGACTTTTTTTTTTTCCACAGAATGCAACCAGCACTAATGCACATTCAGCACTGAACAGGCAAGTGAAGCAGTTACAGCCTTCGTCATGCTGGTACTGAAGAAACACATAACTCATGACTGGCCCCAGCATGCCAGACATTGTATAAACACAGGGCAAAAATACACTGTAGGTCCCCAAACCTTCAGTGAACTTTTTCACTGGTGTAACAGGATGGTTATCACAAATTCATAAAATGCGTGGATTAGAGTGATGTAACTGTGACTTGTGTATGGTTACACTGCATTATGTTTATAGATGGTTATTTTTATGTTGTCTCCATAAAACAGATTTCCAATTTGAACAAAGTAAAAACAAATAGGTAAGATACTTGCATATATATAACTAAAAAAATAGATACTGATTTGCAATCAAATCTGTTTAATTTCTATTCTAGCAATGGCGTCTTCTTCCTTATCTGGCTGCTACATATGCCTTAGATTATTTCTGCAAGTCCCTGCTTGAGAACTTTATAGAATTTTATGCAGGCTTATTGACAAAGCAAAGGAGTCAGAGACAGGTGAGATATTTACATATGTCTTTGCTGAGTTCTTGCTAAAATAAACTTGAAATTCTTAAATGAAGGACCTACTTAGACATCCTAGAGCATCTTAAAATCAAGATTTCACAGTATCTCAGAAATGTGGGGAATACAAAGTAGTGATTAAAGTTGCCTTCAGAAAAGCGTCCAGATTAGTTTTGATGGAATGGTTAAAGTTTTATTGATTTCTGTGGGATTTAAGGTTGTGTTTTATCATAAATGTGTGATGGTAATGAATATGTGACTGAATAACTTACAAATGATACCTCAGAGGGCATTTATCAAAGACTCTCTATAATGATACTGTTCTTAATTTCTGCACAGACTAAGAGCAGGATGTGAGTTCACAAATCATATTCCTGTATTAGGATAAATATTTTTGGAGAAAAAGGTTAAGATTGTTGTGTCTCAGTGCTGAATTTTTCATCCACAACCATACCATTCGAAGTAACCGTCACCCCTTTACAGAGGAAATAGTTTGATCTCTCTGTCTCTGCAAGGACTGATTCTCAACCAGAGTAACCCCAGTGTGCTTTTTTGTGGTATATAAATTTGATTTATTTTTCAAATGTTCAACAGTATTAATCCTTAGGGCCTTTGCAGTGCCTCTGTATTGCTAAGATCTCACTTAAACACTCAGGCTTTTTTTGAGCTAAAATAAAACTAAAGAAAGATTTGTGTTCTAATGCCTGGGTATTCTGAGTTCTTCTTTTTGCACAAACCTCAGAAGAATCTGTTTGATGTTTTTAATTTGATATTTTACCTCTGGAGGTCTCCATTGCGGTCACTAATCTTAGGCAAAACTGTGGCTATCACAAAAGAAATCTCGATAGAAAAAAATCTGATTGTTCACAATATTAAGAACACAGTCGTTACGAATTCCTCTGTTTTACATGAGATCTCAAACAACTAAACTAAAAGCAAGCTTTGGCAGTATCAGTGCAATATCTCCGGAAACTGGAATTCCAAACATATGTTCCTGGGAGGGCTAACAGAGTTAGTGTAAATCCAGGCTACTGTGATTCTCTGGAACTGGAGGGGGTGCATTTAAGTTTTTCTACCCTTCAAAAATTGCTGCTTGAAAGGTTAATGAAAACCATGTAAGGCAGTAAATATTACAAATATCCCATTGCTGACTGGGGAGAGAGATATTTTTTATGTGAAAGAGGGGATAGGAGCTTTCTCTGGACATGCCACCTTCAACCACTTTCCATCTTTGGGAGGAAAAGGCTGGCAAGCAGTGGACTATCCCATGCAGTGCATGTGAGCTGACACATCTGTGCTAAGATACACCCATGTGACCATTGCTTGGCACAAATTATTTCTGTCCTATATAAGAAAATTATTGCTGAAGGTTTTTCAATTGCGGCAGGGTTTTCTTTGTGGCAGCAATATCTATCTATATATATAGATATACTCTACTCTCACATAGATCTCAAAAAACTTTATGTATGTATTGCCAGTAACTCTTCATTGTAAAGCAATACATGTAGCTGTGGCCTGAATTGGCCATAAACTTAATTTGTGGAGAAGTTATTACTCATTTGTAACTTGTTTTTCACACAGGTTGATTTGGGACGTGAGATTCATGCCTTATGTGCGGCCAGCAAACCACTGGCTTCTTGGACAGCTCAGCAGGCAGCCCAGGAATGCCGAGAAGCTTGTGGGGGACATGGTTACCTTGCCAGTAAGTTGCATACACCGATCAGAAGGAGAACGGTTATGTCCATGTGTCATTTGAATGTTGTTGTGTCATGGTGTCTGAGTGTTAGGAATATGTTTAGAAAGGTTTTTTTTTTTTCTCATGTCCTTGATTTTAAAGCTCCTTTCGTACCTGATACCACAAAAAACCCCACCAAACCCATGCAGCATCTGCATGGCATTTGGGCAGACTGTACATGTGATTCAGTCTTCCAAAAGTGATGATGCAGACTTCATAAATGAGAACTCCTTTTGTAAGACGAATGCCACACTTACTAAAATCTTTCCAATATGTCCAGTTTTGCAAGCTAAACAGTAAGCTTTCAAGCTCATCTGTTGGTATTAATAAGTATACATATAGGAATAGACAACTGTCTTGCATGTTGTCACAGAGTAATGATTTAAGAGCTCTTTAGCTTCCATTAATACACTGCGATATATAGGATTGTGCACTTGTTCTTCTTAAGTGAACCGTCTGGGTGATATCCGAAATGACAATGATCCAAACTGCACATACGAGGGAGATAACAATGTCCTACTTCAGCAAACCAGCAACTACTTACTGAGCTGGATGAATTGCATAAGAGGTAAGTTTTCATTGTGGAATCCTGCGCTGGACCCACCAGTGTGTAGCTAAAGGAATTAGGAGGCAATTTCATACTGAAAGTAATTGATAGTCATTTAATCATTTTTTAGAGCATAAATAATGTGCTACATACTGCATCATCTGATACATTCACAATACAAAGATATTTGTTGCAAGAAGTATTCTTTCTCCTAAGTCTTGCAGAATGTTGCTATCCCTAGTTAGGCTAAGTAGTATCTTACTCCTTGAAAAGTGCAGTTTAGTTCAGTGAACCTACTCCTACAGTTATTGTAAGTCTGGGTACCCTCTGCTCGTTGTACTTAAAACTGTTCGTATTGCTCAACTTGGTAGCAATATCCGTTTTGTAGTTCTCTAGATTTTGTTTTCACTTTCTAGTAGTGCATTTTACCAGGATCTTACAGATCCTGCTGGAAAACTCAGCAATAGGAGTTGAATCTTATGGGGCTACCCATCACTACCTTTAGGTAATGGTGTCAGGTCTTTCAGCACTTGCCCACCAGTCCTCATTTGGCTGGACTAGGCCAGAGTAAAATAAATACTAGGGTCAAATTGCATCTGGCCTATCAAATGTATGCGTGGCTTTGTAATAGGCTTTTAGTTCCAAAGGCTCTGATTTCTTTTCTCATAAATAATTTTTATTTCCTTTGTTACTTCAGATAAAGCTCCTTTTGAATCCCCTTTGAGAACAATAAATGTTTTGCAAGACTACCATCGTATCCTTGGCTGGAAATTCACAGCCAATAGTGTTGAAGATTGCATGGACTCCTCAGGTAGCTTTCCGCTGTTGTTAAACTGATTCTAGAATCTTAAATTCCTTTCCAGAATAAAAGATCCATAGATTTGAGATTCAGCCTCTGCTACATGTTAGATATTTGTCCTGTTTGCTGCATTTCTCTGTGTTGTGTAAGTTTCAGTTTACTAAGAAGATAATTTGCATTTCAAAGTATGTCCTATTGCCCCCAGCCTCAATTCTAAAATGAGGGATAGAATCAGATATTTTTCTTCCATTTTTATTCCTCTAGAATAGCATTTGCGATCTAGGCTTGTTTGCCACTCTGTTGTTGTTGTCAAGTGAAATTATTGTAAGGAGCATTGATTGCCGCTACCTTCTATCACTAAAATATCCTATTTTAGAAAACCATACAAGCAATTTAGAAATGTGTTGAAAAGGCTTTAAGCATGTCTGCTTTTGACAATTGCTTTTGGTTGCATAGAGAGAAATGAGTAATGGTGAAAGAAAATTCCGTGCAGTTTTCCTGGCTTCCTCTGCTATAATCAAATCAAGTATGACATTAGATACTGTTCCCACTTTTATATCACTGTGAGTCCAGATTGGCCCTTGGAGGCATAAATTAACAAAGTAATGAGCAGATAATGAGATAGTGACAGGGCACTGAGCAAAAGTGAGTCTGTGAAGCTGAGAACATATCAGGGGAAGAAACTCCAGTCGCAACATATAAGGGGCAATCTAGTTGATTTCTAGAATTCAGTAACCACTTCAATGCTCAAGTAATTGCAAAAGAAGCTGAACGTTGGATAATGATGCATAGTACCAAGTGAGATAGCATCATAGTAGCTATGGGGTAAAGTCTGAATAACTTCAAAATACAAAAGCTTATAAGACCAAGACTAGCTCAAAACAAGGGTTTGTTTTCTTCATTACTGTATGTCTCCAACTTGTGAAACCCAGGAGAGCACAAACTGATACCTAAGCACATGTTCTCCCTTGTCTTGTAATACTCACTGTACAAGATTAGAGTTTTAAAAATATCTGAATATATTTACTTTTTCATTCTGTTAGAAACTGGACTGTTAATTTTGGTGCCTAAATTTAGGCAGCATGGGAACACTCACATTTGCCTAAATAATATGCTACATTAAATCTTCGGGTAAGACACAAGCAAGCAGAATTCATAAAAGGACTTTATGCTGTAGTATTTTTTTTCCTAAAGAGTTCCAGGCTAATTTATGTGTTACATTTATATGTTACAAAGCAGGTCATTTGAATGCGATTACATTTAGCCACTTTTGCAATGCTAGCAGTCATGTGGACTGCCTTCTGTTCTTGTATTCTCCAAAGCAACTTAGTGCCTTGCAGACCTGCCTCTTAATACGGGAAGAAAAGAATAAGCTGAACATATCTGATTGAGTCTGAAATCTAAATCAGGCTGTGGATTTACCTTGGCTTTTAGCTTGGAGTCGGTTTGAGCTAGTGCATGGTCAGGCATGGTATGTCTTCACTGTACAGTTACAATCTGATTATCTTACCCAGGTGTTGTTTATTGCATATACAGTAATGCGCAACGTGTCATGTTAATAGATTGGTTAATGAACACTTTCATCTTGGACAAAACCTGAGACTGCAATAGAATCCTCATGTGAGTTCTTGCATTATAAATGTGAAGGTTAAGGATTTGGGTTATCTCTTTTCCACAGTTCCTTTAGCAGCATATAAATGGCTGGTTTGCTACCTGCTCCAAGAAAGTGACCAAAAGCTCAAGAAGGAGAAGCAGTCTGGGCAAAGTGATTTTGAGGCAAAAAACAACTGTCAGGTAATGCTTGTTCAGCTTTCTTATTTTATTTACTTGTTTCCATCCAACTTTGTCAGATCCTCTTAATTTTACAGTCTTGTGTCAAGTATCGTTTCTTCAAGCATAAAGTCAACTAACTAACTAAAATGTAATACCTGTCCATTGTAAAGGACATGATAGCAGGAGGACAATAACCATTAGCAGAAGTCTTCAGGACATATTTCCATTCAGAAAAGTTGCAGGCATGTGCTGTGTTGTGTCTGTAATTTTGATAGAAACTTCTGAAGAGTAAATCTACTACTATTAAATCTGCTGCAGCATGTGATTATTACATCTCCATATGCTCTTGTGGCCAAATACATACTGTAGGAAAGNAGTCTTCCAGGACATATTTCCATTCAGAAAAGTTGCAGGCATGTGCTGTGTTGTGTCTGTGATTTTGATAGCAACTTCTGAAGAGTAAATCTGCTGCAGCATGTGATTATTACATCTCCATATGCTCTTGTGGCCAAATACATACTGTAGGAAAGAATCTTGCTCTGGCAGGTAGGTAAACTAGATGACCTAATAGGTCTTTTCCATCTCTAATTTTCTGTAGTGCAAAGTACTCATGAAAGATACCAAACTGACAGTACTGGAACCTGAAAAGGAAACATTGACAATCTACATATAGCAGATCCACTCTCTCACTAGCCATTTTTAACAGCTAGGGAGGGCTTAACTCCAAATTTCAGTGTATATCTCCATGCTCCCCAAATTCTTCCATTAATTCCATGAGAAAATCTGTCTCACATCCAAGGAAAGAACACTTGTCATTTGTCACCGAGGAGAGAGATGTGTTCCCTGAAGATGGCCACTGTCATTCACCTTATCTGCAAAGCTCATTAAAAACCAGGAAGGAATATTCAACTCTGCACCTAGAAAGAGCCAGCCTAGCTTCAGCCAGGGGATGGTCTGTGTGAAACCACTGGTAGAGTGGAAGAAACCTTTCCTGGTTTTTGCCCTAGAAGCAGATTATTAGGGAAACTCCTCGGGGTCCAATTCAGACTGTGAATTGCCAGGAATTCAAGTCTGATTGCCTGACAGTCGGCCAGTTCTTGGGAGGCTGGTGCCAGGGCCAGTGTGTTGGAGAATGCTTTGCTCAAAAGTATGAAGGTTCTCTTTTATGTTCAGAGGTGCTAAAATTTACTTAGGCACACAGGTGCTTTTGAGATAGGCATTGCTCTACCTTAGGTCATTAGCTTTTCTTCCTACAATTCATCTTCAGGATAGTGGGAATTTTTATTTTAAATAGCATGCCTCAAAAGCATCTAAAAGTGGTTTGCAAGCTTTGCTTTAACTATGTATGCATATTTGATTTAAAACCTTCTGGGCATGAAGGAGCACTTTTCTGTCAGCCCAGTGGCTAATATATAATATTTGTTCCTGCTGTGGGAGATCTGGAAAAGATTCATAGCTTATCTCAAGGTTATTTTGGTTTGGGGTTGGCTTGATAGAAACAATACAGAAGTGCAAGCAGAGGTAAAGAAGGAAGTAGCATTATAGTGCAGAAGAATAGGCACTTCTTAATGCTTCATTTGGGATGTTAAGATTTATTTCATTCTGGCTAGGCAGTTGACATTCATATCTAAAAAAGTCTGTCTAGCAAGGGGGAAGTCCTTCATAAGCCTGCAGAAGAGAGCTGTGCATTCTGAAGCTCATGCTTGTGTCTGAGCTTGAACATCAAAGCATGTCACTGAACATCTGTCAAGAGAGATGGTGGTCTTTGGAATATGCCTTTTTTAAATGCCACAGTGGATTTAAGTACAAGGATGATACAAGTGTTTAAAATAAAGAAAGGAAAACTAATCAACTAAGTCCAAATGAAACAAAACAAAACAAGCGAAAAACCCAAAACAAAGATCCCACACCTAAGCTTACCGGCTAAAACCAAACACCAGTTTGCAGCATTGCAACAAATTGGCCACAACAGTAGCAGTTTCTTATTCCCTTCTGTTCACTGACTAGGATGTGTTCAGTCAGCAGTCTTTTGTGATAGGACATATGCCATGCTCCAGCAAAGGCGGAATATATAAAAGTAGACACGTGTTCCCATGTGAGTAGAGTTCCTTAAGGTTTTATACTCCATATTGACAGTAACTGGTGATTTGCCTTTCTGAGCAGAGAGTTGGCCAGGATTAGTTGGATAGCTCTTTCAAAACATATTGCGATCTATTGCAATCCATAAACAGAATCCACTCACGCTAACATGATCAGATTGTTCATTATTTGAAGGGACTGTAATATGNTTTCTGATCAGAGAGTTGGCAAGGATTAGTTGGATAGCTCTTTCAAAACATTGCAATCTATTGCAATCCATAAAGAGAATCCACTCACGCCAACATGATCAGATTGTTCATTATTTGAAGGGACTGTAATATGCTTTCAATAGGTTACTGAACCACTTTGCAGATTTTATCTTCTTCATAAAGCTGTGTATAATATTAAATGAATGTAAACCTGCAATGGTTTACACTGCTCTTCTTCAACAAACCTGATTTGGCATGGTCTTCTCTCTGATGAAGAGATACCTGTCTGGGTGTAGCTGCCAAATTACACTAGTAATGTGTGTACAATCTGTGCTTCCTTTAGTATAAGACAGTACTCAAACTTGGACACAGTAGAAGGTTTGGATCTTATTTCTGGAAGGCATTTCATATTTATTTCATGGCTAACCTTTGCAAAGACATTGTAGATGGTTTTCTCCTAAAGTTTCTTCTTAGACTTTCTTTAGTCTCCAGATAGATCACCAGATCTAAATCAACAAATCTCCACTAACTCCAAAAGAGCAATGCAGTTTTGTACCAGCTGAGGACTGGTTTCTTGTATTTTGATAAATCACTCAGTGATCTTTTCTGTTTCCTAAGGTGTACTACTGTCGATCGTTAGCCATTGCTTTTATTGAGCAAACAGTCTTACAAAGATATCATGACTACACTCATGATCCCAGCATACCATCTACTCTACAGCCAGTGCTTAAGAAACTCAGTGCTCTCTATGGACTCTGGTCTTTAAGTAAACATCTGGCTGTGCTCTACCAAGGTGAGATCAGCTCCCTGAATGTGCTGTGCATGTCAATTTATGAGAGTCTTTTGGCAGGGGGAAAGAATCCTAGTTACGATTTAGATGAGAACATTTTCTTATTGCCTGTGTAATAAGAAACAATTATTCAGGGTAAAACTTTCAGGAGCAGAAATCTGGAGTGACAAAATAACTGACAAGACTCTTAGCTCAGAGATAATGGAGGGCTCACAAGTTTTGCTGTGGCCTAGTGCTTGGGGGAGAGGATGCTTGAGGGATGGCAGCGAGATACTGTGGTGTAGCTTGTTAGTGGAAAAGGCTCCAAATGTCTTAGATCAACGATTTTGCAGCCAACTCCAGTTACACAGGAGCATCTATTTAGTCTCATGGAAACTGAAATAATAAACTTCTTTGTAAAAGGACTGTATCAGAGTAACTGCAACTGGCATAAGCTTCTTTGTGAATGTATTTGCAGGTGGCTATGCTTCAGGTGAACAAGCTGGTAAATTTATTCAGAATGCCATTCTGGAGCTCTGCTACAGGGTAAGCCCTGGTTATTGCTTGTTGTGATTAAATAATGATATAGTATATGAATAATGAAGAAGGGATGTATCAGTTATTCTGTACTTCAAGGGTAAATTTGCAATATATTACATCAGTAGTTTCTGAGTAACTTCCTGTAAAGTTCAATAACTCATCGACCCTGAATCTAGTCCTGGTTTACTTATCCAAAACTGAAGGAATATATAGCTCACTAAATAGCACTCATTTGTAAGTGTTATTTTATATATAACATAATCATTTGTGGCCTTACAATCTTAGTTGGAAAGCCAGTGAAATAATGCAGTCCAGTTCTGCTATTTTTTTCTATTTATTTTATGTTAACTCATGAATTCTTTTTCTTAACACTGGTTTGTATTCTTCACAGATAACTCAATTTCAAAGAAGAATCTGGACATTCTTTTTAGAGTTCAAAAATATGGGGGTTTATGTATGTAAACAGCACCATCTTGGTTAAAATGTGGTTTAAAGCCACATTTTAGGAGGGAGGAAAACATTTAAAACTTGGTCTCTTGGCAGTTACCCTGTCAAAAGGAGATAAAAAAGCAAAATAAATCTAGACTTCTTGCATGGATGTCTTTTAAGTTAACAATACCTGGTTCTTTGTGGAAATAATCTTTGTGCCACTCTCTAGTTCACAGGTAACCACAGACAACTACAGAAGTTGCCAAATCCATGTTTTCTCTTTTTAAACAGCTGAAGGATGATGCAGTTGCCCTGGTTGATGTCTTCGCTCCTCCAGACTTCATCCTCAACTCTCCCATTGCTAAAGCTAATGGAGAGGTAAGAAAATCCATTTTGTGATTTGCAAGTTTAATCGTGTTATGGCCTTTAAATAGCCATAACACTTCACAGCTACAAAAGAAAAGAAAGACACTTTTCCAGCGGAAAGTCCTAGAGTTAAATTGTCAGCAGAAAATAGCATTTTGCATTTGATGGAGATAGTCTTCAATGGGAAATTCATACAGCATTGCTTTAATTTGCTCTTGTGGACATCTATGCTGCTGAACAACAACAACACAAAATCATACCACCTCCTAAGATTCCTTAAGTAGTAACATGTCTTTAGTATACAACTTACCTTGGAGATATAGTAAGGTGTATTTCTTGTCTGCCTAGGACGTTTGCTGCCCTTATTGGTATTCACATTGCACCCAGTTTGTGTGATGTGCATGCAAGTGGTGTAGAAATTATTTCTTTCTTGTATTTTTTTCATAAAATGTGTATTTTAATAAGAGAAAAATGTAAAACTTGTTCCAGCTAAAAGTTATATCAGAAATTACACAATTCTTTGAGAATTCTGTTTATCCAGTAGGAATTCTAAGATACAGAGAGTATCTTGTACTAACCAGGGACAAGATTATCCAAGGGAGCTCAGTAATCTTAATACAGACTTGAAGGATGCAGTTTTGTTAGCACCTCTCCTTGCTTTAATGAAGATACAATCCGTCCTTGTTAAGCCTGAGAGAGATTGTTTTGTATAGTCAAAATTACGCAAAAAAAGAGTTGAATTAGGAGCATAAGAAAGGCCATACTGGATCCAGGTCACAGAATACTGTAACTGACAGAGAAGGATGGCCAAGGAGAACACTGTATGAAGCAGATGAAGTATTGAAGTGTTCTTTCCCTGGTGTCTCAGCTGTTCGCAGTTAGTGGTTTAACAGCTAACTCATGCTTGTACCTCATGGTTGTGCTTCAATCACTGTTTAATAGCCACAGATGTATCTATCCTCCATGCATTTGTCCTGTCCATTTCCAAATTCAGCTGTCTTTTGGCTTCCAAGACACAATAATCTCCATAATTTAAGTATGAGCATTGTGAAACAATACATCCTAGTCCCAGACCGTATACATTTATTATCTGTGGAGGCCTTTCAATTCCTCTGACAGGCCTTATTTTCCTTCTTTCTTGCCTGGTTCTGCCATATCCTTTCTGAGGTGTCATAACCAGACCTCCAAGCAGGATTCAGGATGTGGTTGCACCATGGGTTTGGCTGTACTCAGTCATGGTCCCTCTCTGCTTGTTTTTCCTTGACATACTCGAAGATCTGTATTTTTTTCCAAAGTCTCAGCAAACCAAAATTCTTGCTTACTGGCCAGCCCCACTCAGCAGGGGTGAGCCATGGGATTACCGTGATGCAGAGACCAGTGTCACAGTACAGTAGTTTGTTCTAGCTTGGATAGACCCTGTAGAGACTCACTAGAGCCTGGGGAGACTGCCAGGATGTTTGACAGGGTTGCTGAGTCAAGTGAACTCAGTGCTCTTCCGTGTTCTCTGTGTCTTCACATCTAAAGTTGTCCATTGTTCCCATGGTGATCAAGCCATACAAAAGGCAGCCCAGATGTTTCTAATGAGACTCTGACCTAACAAAGTTAATGCTTTGGTAACACAGTCTCTACAAATAAAGGAGGAAAGGCTAGCTCCAGGTACCCAGCCATCTCGACTAGAGGACAGTGATCATCACTGGAAACTTTGTTTTCATTTCTGTAGATTTTTGAGATTCAATTAGTGAAAGAGGCAAGGGTAACACTAAGAGAAGGAGCATCATCTGTAACAATTCTAAGGCTATCTGCATGAGCCAAAAGCCCATTTTTACCATTAGTCTGTCTCTAACAGAAGCTGTGAGCAGATGCCATATGCAGGAATGTAAAATATGGTGCAAGTACACAGAGATCTGCTCCTAGAATACTACCTTCTTTTTTCCTAACAGTCAGCTGGAGATTTCTTAGCAGCAGCTGATAAAGCTGTCATGTAATGGATTTGGCTATCTACTCTTTGCCTTGCTCATAACTCACACAAACAAGGANGAATGTAAAATATGGTGCAAGTACACAGAGATCTGCTCCTAGAATACTACCTTCTTTTTTCCTAACAGTCAGCTGGAGATTTCTTAGCAGCAGCTGATAAAGCTGTCATGTAATGGATTTGGCTATCTACTCTTTGGCTTGCTCTTAACTCACACAAACAAGGAAGCCACAGAGGCTTACTAATATTAGAGATTAATTTTAGGAATATAATATGAGACACATGCAGATAGAGATCAGAACAGAAGAAAAGCTTGCAAATTTCTTATGGGGAGATTTAAGCACTAAATAAGAATTCAGTGTCTCTTTAAAAGAAACTTTGATGGTGTGGGCAGCGTTTCCCCTTAGAAGCTTTGACAATTTCAGCTTAAGTATGCAAAGTTCTTGCCATATTTCTTTCAAGATTAATTCTAAATTGTTAGATAATATTAAATCAAACTTGGAATGGAATAAATAGTTAACACTAGTCCATGTAATCAAGGTAAAAATGTATTTTATATTCATTACATGGGCTGCATCAAAAGGAGCATGACCAGCAGGTCCAAGGAGGTGATCCTGCCCCTCTACTCTG